>JAWZYV010005442.1:0-10761 GCA_038373885.1 Cheiracanthium punctorium
ATAGGTCTGCCGATTACGAAAAATAAGTACGAAAACGACTTGGCACAACAAAATACATCGAGACTTCTCGTAAACGTTCAATCCATATAGGTATCACCCAGGAGCGTAGCCAGGAAAATTTTTCGGGGGGGATATGCGCCTGGAAAATGTTTCGGGGGGGGGGGGATATGAACTTATGTGTATAAATAGTCTGAATTTCATCACTCATCCAAAAATTTCGGGGGCGGGGGCATATCCCGATATCCCCCCCCCTGGCTACGCCCCTGGTATTACCCAACGTTGTTGGCTGACCAATAAAATTCGCTCGGGCACCTTCATTCTTTTACGTTCCCGGCACCGCTTCGCTCTGTAGCGTTTACGTTAATAGCGTCCTAGAGCGTTTTACGGGTATCGCAGGATGGCTCGAGAAGCCCTTTCCCCACCGTAAACATTCCCTCTTTTCGATAGGGCTTTTTGACGCATATAGGCCGACATTGCATTATTTATTTTAATTCTTTTTTAATTTATAACACTCTATACATTCACTATAACTATTTCACACTCCTGTTTTAATACACGCAATCGATAGATCTTGATGAAAGTTGGCGGTTGGAACGCAAACGAACCTTCTAATTTCTCAGAGTCATAATTTACACTAAACGGACTTTATGGGACGCTGCGAAACGATCTCAAAAGGGCGGCGCTTCTCCCTCCGCCCCGCAAGCGATGCGTCACAGTCCTCACTCAAATGGACGAATTCTTCGATCCTACAGCTATCGAGTGGTGTCACAAAATGATGGATGTGGGTGACAGATACGTAGCTGCGACATCTAACTGTATATCCCCCCCCCACCCGATTTTGTCATCGTCCGTTTCCTGAAGGGCCTCTCGCTATGGAAGCCCATTGAACCCTTTGAGGCGCAACCCTTTCCCAATGCTGAGAAATGGTCAGCCGTGGCCATCGCTCGACTGAACGACCCGCAAGAGGGCGGACGATCGTAAAACGTTCATCGCGTGCCACAGATCGAGAGACCCTTTTTTTGACGACAGCTGGCTGTGCTCACGCCAGCTGTCGTCAAAAAAGGGGTCTCTCGATCTGTGGCACGCGATGAACGTTTTGGCCGTCCGCCCTCTTGCGGGTCGTTCAGTCGAGCGATGGCCACGGCTGACCATTTCTCAGTATAGGGCCATCTATCCGGCTGTTCTCGCATGCTTCCATTTTTCAGCAGATGTCCGTGCTGTTAAAAATAGTCATGACCATTTTTTGACGGGAAAGGATGTGCTCAAAAGTAAAGGATTCTCGTGGAGCTAGGTCACCCGCCACTATTTTTTATAGAAATCCAATCTATTCAACGTGACTGGAAACCGTCGAAACGTCCGAGTTTGGTGTTCCAAGAGCGGGAACACTGCGCGTTAAAGGGTTCACTCGATACTGAAAGAAGCTACATTTTACTGAAAGATGCAAAAAATTCGACATACGTGTAAGCAACATTTTTCAATGTAAATTGAATGTGTTTCTTACCTGGCATGAGCAGAATAATTTGACTGTTGTGTACGAGAGAGAGAGAAATATTACATTGTATAAAAGGGATACCCATTGGCAATCATTTGAAAACTTACGCACAAGTACGCATGTTTAAATTTTAACTTAATACTAGGATTATTGAATTGCATATAACTTATTTACAGTACAAAGGCTGTTATAAAAGGAGGTTAAAAAATTACCATTTACAATGTCTCGGACATATCCGTTTAAAAAATAATTTTAAAAAATTTAATTCTAAGTTGACCGTTGGGATTCGAAATTCTCCCCAACATTGAGGAGCAACTACTTACTCAAAAACAACATCAGAAATCAGTGTTTATTCAATTTAAGATGAAAAATTTAATTTAACTATTACATGGAACTTGCGATCCGTTCACAGAAATATTGAATTGCATAAATTTAGTAATTCTATGAATCAGCTGATCATTAAATGACGCAAAAGCAATTGGCATTCGCAGATGCTACTACTTATTCAAAATCAGCATCATAAATCAGTGGTTATTTAAATCAAGATCAGCATTATCTTCGTCCGAACACGACATCATTATACATCTGCAGTACACAATCAACAACATACTCACCCCATAAACTTCTGTGGACACAAATGGAGACGAGGAACCAAATGCCATCTTATTTTATCCAATTACCTGCAGTTCAGCAAGATCAAGACATCAGTCGAGTACAAAGCGACACAATTGGCAAAGTTCATGAAAATACAGCATTAACTTGCAAATAACTGCCGCAGATACACAAAAAGGGTATCAAAATAAAGATAAAAGCGCCGATAGCCCATTGGCTGCTCAACATGTTAAAATTTAAACGTATTTTTAACAAAAAAGAACATTTTATCCGCAGCTCATCCAAGCAGCACGGCAGGAGGATCTAGAGTTGACATTCAAGGGGTGATACGGCGAAAAGTACTTTCTCTTTTTTTGCCTGTGTGCAACAATGGGTGCATTCGTAAACGACAAACTCGTTGTACGAGTTTTCGGAAGAAAACTGGAATGCGTGTGTTGAGTGCTGTCAGTGGTTATCAGTTTCTTTTGCCTTTACGAACAACTTCAGTTTATTGAGTTTCGTCGCCTGGAAGACGTGTTTGTTTAGAATTCGCGGATTAGTTAACTTTGCTGAGGAGAGTTTTTAGCACATACTCAATATAAAATCAACAGGATTTTTAAAAGAAAGAGTGGCCATCATGGAAGTGCACAGATCAAAATTTAGAAATTTCAACTTCATTTTTTCAAAAGTATTTATCAAGAGAAGTTCAAATTTCGCTCATAACGGTTTAAAACCACTTCAATCTCAACACTAAAACATGCATTTTTGAATTGACTAAACTGAAAAGTAAATGATTACCTTTGAAAAATTATGAGCTTTCGTAGCAGTTTCTAACATATGCATGAATTTCCTTCTGGAAAAACTAATATTTGCAGCTTCAGCTAACTTAAAATACTTTTCATAACAACATACTATTCCACAACAACGGACGCCATTTCTAAACAAAAACAACGCAAAGAAAGTAATCTTCAAAACAGACTCTCCGAACCTAATTCGCTCTCGGTTTACTTCGTTTGAAACTAATTGCACTCAGTTTTGTATACGAACGCTCTAGTTTTTAAACTGAAAGCATTCAGTTTCCTTTACGAACACCTTAGATAGAAACTCGTTGCACGAGTGCAACTCGTTTGGCGTTTAAGAATGCGGCCATTACTTTAATGTTTACTGTATGTATATGTTGCTGCGAAAGACTTAAATTGGAGAATGCCGACTTTCACCGGTGAACAGGCCCGGACTGGCCAGGGACTGGCCCCAAACAGAAAAAAGAAAAAAAAAAGTGCTATACTGATAGCACTTAATGAAGTTTGACATATTTTTTCAGCTGCATTTGCGCCCCAAAAGGCTTCAAAACACTTTATTTTATATGTAGTTCTCAAAATGTTTTGAGAGAGGATTCCCGAATGAACAAGGGATTCATTAATATGAATGACGCATATTAATGAATAGATCCATATTTTATGAATGCATTCATTATCAATCATAGTTAATTAATAATAACACCATACCCCCCATACCCCGAAAGTGAACACATCCTATTATTTATTTCTTATACAATAACGCGGGCCCCCCTTCTCTTGAGACGGGCGATCCCCTACCCTCCCAGTTCGGGCCTGCCGGCGAATGTCAGCACATACCAAATACGTCGGTGAAAGACCGAATATTTGCACATATTCTAGCACATTCGGACTACCACCGGTATACGTCGACCCTATTAACGACAAAAACAAAATTAAACGACGAAATTAATAATAAATTAATACAAAATGAAACGACCCGATTTTAAAGTTGTCTACAGGCGAAACTATCGTTGAGAAAGTTATGCAAATTTCTGTAGGATATCATAAAGTTATGGGAATTTGAGCGAATCAAAAACATTAGTTCAAATATTCGCCACCAGGGGCCACGTTATGCGACTTTTGTCTTTGGGAGAGTTTGAAACATTGGGTAAGTCGCGATCATCCACGAGCTTTGCCCGATCTTAAAGACAGCCTTTCGCAGCATGTTAATAACATACCTCCCGAACACACTGCGGTCAGCTGTGGAGCAGAATCTCTTACGATGCCAGAGGGTAGCTGAAGGATGGCCGTCCTGCTGAACATAGTTTACAAATATTATGACAAGAAAACATCATAAATGTATGCTAAATGCGTTAATTCATTTTTTTAAAGGTTTGTAAAGTTAGTTTTCCTGCTTTACCATGCATAATAGGCTAATATTACTCTTCTATTACACGATCCTAATCGAGTCTGTTCTAGTCAATTCCACGGATGGTTCTCTCTGGAAACCTATCGGGAGGCACAGACCTACTGCATATTTCATTTTGTACAAGGAAAACATTATACTCAAAAGGGAAAGTAGCAGTGGACATAAACAAAAATGATCAATATGCACAATGCAAAACATTCCATTTTTACAATTGAGGTCATGGTGATGGAATCTATTTGTTCTCACAGAAAATGTAAAGAAAATGAGGATTCAATGTAGATAGAAGAACAATATCTCCAGGTAAGTGAATCTTCTTATAAATAAAAATGAAATTCTGTTTGTTTGTTTGTTTGTTGCAAAATGGACCTATCAGCCTGAAATTTTGCACAGATATGTAAAATAATATAGAATAAATCATAGTCCACTTTAAAACTTTGAAAGTCCACCCGTTTCCGGAATTTAAGAGATTTTTATGTTCTCCACGCAAAAAGCTTTCCGTAATGGTAACCCCTGTAGTGAAAAAAGTGTGAAATAAGGATCGTGGTTGCCATGTGTGGCGATTTTGCCGAATAAGATGTTTTAAATTCTCAAAGTAAAAATAAAAGAATAATAATGATTTTTTTTTTTTGTTAGTTTATATTCATAAGGTTATATATTTTTTAATTATATAATATCGTGTGCATGGGAAATCGGAGCAGGAATGACATGTTTTATACGCAAAACAATAAGAATTGAAGATTTCCGAGGCTAATATGTTAAAATTTTTTGGTTTGGCGAAAAAATAAAATGGCACAAATGCCGAGAAAGTGAGTTCTAGCGGTTTGCGCAGTTTCCGGCTTGGCGCAATTTACTGAGAGCTTAAGGAAACGGATTTTTGAAAAAAAGTGCGATGTTTTTATTAGAATACAGCGTGAAATTTTAATGATCCCTGCGAAAATAATGCAGTTATTAAGGGATTTCAAGCGATCTATCTTCAGCATTCTCGCGATTTTGAGGAGGATTCTAACGCTTGGCGCTATTTATCGTAATTTAATCGTCTGCTATTTGGGTTATGAATACACCTGCGTATAAGTTTTTGAAATTTTCATTCAGTTGGAATTGTGCATTTTTCTGAGCAGCTTTTCTGCATCTAATGTATTACATCCAGAAAAAAGGATGTTAGAAATATCAATTTTAATTTTGTTTAATCATACTCATGAATAATGATACACTTTCCAACTTAATGAAAGAAGGAACGAAAATAGGGAAGACCCATGGATTATAACTCTTTTTATATATAGCACTTTAGTGCGTATTTAAAAATCTGAAAGTGTGTCAGATTTTCCATGATTCTAGCGCTTGGCGCAATTTAATGAGAGGGTATTTTTAAAAAACAAGCGTAGGTTATCTTATAAATAAAAATGGAAATTCTGTTTGTCAATTTGTTGATTTGGGTAGTATACAATTCCACAAAAATGGACCTGTCAGCCTGAAATTTTACACAGATATGTAAAATAATACAGAATAAATGATAGTCCACTTTCTAAAACTTTGAAACTCCACTTAAAAACGTTTTCCTCCTGAATGGTTCTCTTAATTTCCGTTCCCCGGAATTTAAGAGATTTTTTTATGTTCTCGACGCAGAAAGCTTTACGTTAATATTAACCCTGTAGTGAAAAAAGTGTGTGAAATAAGCATCTTGGTTGCCATGTGTGGCGATTTTGCCGAATAAAATGTTTTAAATTCTTAAAGTAAAATAAAAGAATAATAATGATTTTTTTAGTTTAGTTATTTTTTTAATTCTAATATCGTGTGCGCATAGAAATGAGAGCAGGAATGAAATAGTTTTTATACGCAAAACAATGAGGATCGAAGATATCCGAGAACTAATATGTTAATTTTTTTTAGTTTGGCGAAAAAAAAAAATGGCTGATAGGCCGATTTTTAGAGAGTGAGTTCTAGCGGTTTGCACAGTTTTCAGGGCTTTTTGGCGCAATTTACTGAGAGCTTAAGGGAATAGCATTTTTGAAAACAAGAGTATATTTTCTTAGAATAAAACCATTAAATTTTAACTATCCGTGCAGAATAATGCAGTTATTAGGGCATTTCAAGCGATGTAGCTCCAGAATTCTCGCCAATTGAGTACATTGATTTAACTTGGGGGAAATCCGCCAAATTTCAGAAAATTGAAATCTTCGCATTTAGTACATCGAGGTAACGATGAATAAAACATGTTATAGTTGATAATTTTAAAAATGCAGCTGTATTAAGGGATTCCACTTTTCAAATAAATGCCTGGCGGTCGAACCATTTCCCATTTTGATTGCTGCTAAGTCAATGCTTCGAATGATTCCCTGAAAAAACTCTTGCAAAATGGCGTATGCTGGCACTTTGGCGAGACTTAGATTTGAAACTGGATTTTACTTGAGACTGGTATATACGTATAATAAGAATGGTTATAGATAAAAATGAATGTTTGTATGTGTGTAGGAGGTTGAAAAAACTCCAGCACCGTTTCACCGATCACCATGAAATTTGGTTTCACTAAGCCTTTTATCATGGAGAAGGTTTTTATACTATCCGTTTTCCTCTAACTTTTCACTAGGTGGCGCAGCAGAACGTCGAATTCTATTTCCGTTTAGCCGTTTGCTATGCGAATATCGTCCAACCAATTTCGATGAAATTTGGTACACGCGAATATTAGAACACGGAGAATATTTTTCACTATCCATTTGCTGTAACTTACCGCTAAATAGCGCTGCAAACGCATCAACTTCTATACCGTTCGACCCGATCGGCATAAAATTTTTTATACTTACACATTTGAGAACGAAGAATATAATTCTAACTGCGTTACTTTTGATGTTACTCACCACTAGATGGCACTGCAATGCATTATTATTTTAAACTCGCCACTAGATGACGCTGCAGCAGGCCAAATTTTTGACCATTCAAACGGTGGCTATGAAAATCAGTATACATAGCTATTTGAACAATGAGAATATTTTGGCTTTATCCATTTTGCTATAACTCGCCACATGACGGCGCTGTAGCAAATCATTACTTTAATTAACCACTAGATGGCCCTGCTGTGTATCACTTCTTGACTGTGCTATTGATCGCTATGAAAATAGGTATACATAGATATTTGAACACGGGGAAGAGTTTGGCACGATCCATTTTCCTATAACTTGACACTAGATGTCGCGTCAACACATGAACTTCAAGACTATTCAACCGATCATCATGAAAATTCGTATACATCGATATCTGAATGCGAAGAATATTTTTGCCGTATCCGTTTTGCTAAAACTCGCCACTAGATTGTGCTACGCCGCATCGCCTTCTGCACCGTAAAAACGATTGCCTTGAAATTCAGTATGCATGATTATTGAACACAATATAACGCGATATCCATTTTGCTATATCTCTTTATTACAATAAATAGTAATCACAACAAATATTAATATCAAAATGTCCATTCATTCCCGTGCGAAGAACGGGTACTTCAGCTAGTAGTATATAAAATAGGCAGGCTACAAAAATGCAAACAAAAGGCAAAGTTTAGAGGATTTAGGAAGTTATAGTTTTACGAAGTTTTAGTTTTAGAAATTTTTTTTATTATTCATTGGCACGATGCTGGCACACCATGCTTTTGCCCGGAGGGTCTTCGAACGGGATGGTCAGGAGTGAATGGGCACTCGATGAGCGGCCTGCCCCACCATGGCCGAGTGCACAAGTCACTCAAAATGGTAGACGGCTGAAATGGGAAGGTCCCAGGCTTGGGTCCCATCGTGCGACTGTCGATCGAACGGTCTGAAGTTTTGGTGAGTTTTCTCCAGATGTAACGTATTCACGCCCCTCAGTAAGTCCTTCGACCCAGGCGCATCCCTCCTTAGGCAGATCGCCCAAGTGTAGCGTTGCCTTAACCACACAAACCAAACCATCATGACCCCGTTTCAGAATTAGCTTTTAGTTTACTTTACCGCCAAACATACTAAAAATATATATATACTAGCTGAAGTACCCGTTCTTCGCACGGGAATGAATGGACTTTTTGACATTAATATTTGTTGTGATTACTATTTATTGTAATAAAGAGATATAGCAAAATGGATATCGCGTTATATTGTGTTCAATAATCATGCATACTGAATTTCAAGGCAATCGTTTTTATGGTGCAGAAGGCGATGCGGCGTAGCGCAATCTAGTGGCGAGTTTTAGCAAAACGGATACGGCGAAAATATTCTTCGCATTCAGATATCGATGCATACGAATTTTCATGACGATCTGCTGAATAGTCCTGAAGTTCATGTGTTGACGCGACATCTAGTGTCAAGTTATAGGAAAATGGATCGTGCCAAACTCTTCCCCGTGTTCAAATATCTATGTATACCTATTTCCATAGCGATCATTCGCACAGTCAAGAAGTGATACACTGCAGGGCCATCTAGTGGTTAATTAAAGTAATGATTTGCTACAGCGCCGTCATGTGGCGAGTTATAGGAAAATGGATAACGCCAAAATATTCTCATTGTTCAAATAGCTATGAGTACTGATTTTCATAGCCACCGTTTGAATGGTCAAAAATTTGGCCTGCTGCAGCGTCATCTAGTAGCGAGTTAAAATAATAATGCATTGCAGTGCCACCTAGTGGTGAGTAACATCAAAAGTAACACAGTTAGAATATATTCTTCGTGCTCAAATGTGTAAGTATAAAAAACTTTATGCCGATCAGTCGAACGGTATAGAAGTTGATGCGTTGCAGCGCTATTTAACGGTAAGTTACAGCAAATGGATAGTGAAAAATATTCTCCGTGTTCTAATATCCGCGTGTACCAAATTTCATCGAAATTGGTTGGACGATATTCGCATAGCAAACGGCTAAACGGAATAGAATTCGACGTTCTGCTGCGCCAGCTAGTGGCAAGTTAGAGGAAAACGGATAGCATAAAAACCTTCTCCATGATAAAAGACTTAGGTGAACCAAATTTCATTGTGATCGGTGAAACGGTGCTGAGTTTTTCAACCTCCTACACACATACCAACATTCATTTTTATCTATAACCAGTCTTATTATATATACCAGTCTCAAGTAAAATCCAGTTTCAAATCTAAGCCTCGCCAAAGTGCCAGCATACGCCATTTTGCAAGAGTTTTTTCAGGGAATCATTCGAAGCATTGACTTAGCAGCAATTAAAATGGGAAATGGTTCGACCGCCAGGCATATTTTTGAAAAGTGGAATCCCTTAATACAGCCTCGTTTTTTAAATTATCAACTATAACATGTTTTATTCATCGTTACCTCGATGTACTAAATGCGAAGATTTCAATTTTCTGAAATTTGGCGGATTTCCCCCAAGTTAAATCAATGTACTCAATTGGCGAGAATTCTGAAGCTACATCGCTTGAAATGCCCTAATAACTGCATTATTTCTGCACGGATAGTTAAAATTTAATGCTGTATTCTAAGAAAACCTATACACTTGTTTTCAAAAATGCTATTCCCTTAAGCTCTCAGTAAATTGCGCCAAAAAGCCTAAAACTGTGCAAACCGCTAGAACTCACTTTCTAAAAATCGGCCTATCAGCCATTTTATTTTTCGCCAAACTAAAAAAATTTACATATTAGTCTCGGAAATCTTCGATCCTCATTGTTTTGCGTATAAAACATTTCATTCCTGCTCTCATTTCTTATGCGCACACGATATTATAATTAAAAAAATAACCTTACAAATATAAACTAAAAAAATCATTATTATTCTTTTCTTTTCACTTTAAGAATTTAAAACATTTTATTCGGCAAAATCGCCACACATGGCAACCAAGATGCTTATTTCACACACTTTTTTCACTACAGGGGTTACAATTACATAAAGCTTTCTGCGTGGAGAACATAAAATATCTCTTAAATTCCGGGAACGGATGGACTTTCAAAGTTTTAAAGTGGACTATCATTTATTCTATATTATTTTACATATATCTGTGTAAAATTTCAGGCTGACAGGTCCATTTTTGTGGAATTGTATACTACCCAAATCAACAAATTGACAAACAGAATTTCATTTTTATTTATAAGATTACCTACGCTTGTTTTTAAAAATACCCTCTCATTAAATTGCGCCAAGCGCTAGAATCATAGAAAATCTGACACACTTTCAGATTTTAAATACGCACTAAAGTGCTATATATAAAAAGAGTTATAATCCATGGGTCTTCCCTATTTTCGTTCCTTCTTTTATTAAGTTGGAAAGTGTATCATTATTCATGAGTGTGATTAAACAAAATTAAAATTGATATTGCTAACATCCTTTTTTCTGGATGTAATACATTAGATAGATGCAGAAAAGCTGCTCAGAAAAATGCACAATTCCAACTGAATGAAAATTTCAAAAACTTATACGCAGGTGTATTCATAACCCAAATAGCAGACGATTAAATTCCGATAAATAGCGCCAAGCGTTAGAATCCTCCACAAAATCGGACATCAACCCC
>JAWZYV010005443.1:0-10496 GCA_038373885.1 Cheiracanthium punctorium
TGAAAAAGTTGAAAAAATCGCCTTAAAAATAGGAATGAGAAAGAATAACTCGAAGAATTTCATAATTCATTGTTAAAATCGAAATCAGTTATATATTTTCTGCAAAATTTTCCCCAGATGGCTAAAATTTCTCTATATCCTAGATTGCCGGATCGTACATATTCTGCATCCCTCGCACGAATGTATTTTTGATATTAGTGTTTCGTATTTGTTATGGTCAAGAAAAGGTCAAGAAAAAGTCTAGAAAAGGTCAAGAAATCAAGCTTACTTTATATGGTAGACACCCTGATGTACAGCTTTTTATTATGTTATAACATTACCCCCTCCTTTAAAAAAATAGATACCTTTCTTTAAATGCCACTGTTTTATGCCATGCCATCATCCATAAAAGGCTGTAGATCATCAAAAACAAATTTCAAGAAATAAGATGATATATGGTTGAAAAAGTTTACTATTATTTTCACTCCCATGCTGCAATCTTTTATTATCACATATTCTGCACCATAGGTAGTGTTTTCCATAAAAGGCATATTGGGTTATATGTACTACAAAAGGTTTTGTAAGTGCTAAAATTGTTATTGACAGGTGCATGTAAAAAGTGAATATGGCTATATAGACATATTTAAAATACATTGAATAAATGGGAATTCTGTTGGGACCAAGGAAATATCATTATAGCCGGTTTATCACTATAGACAATATTGTCATATGCAGGTGTTTCACTGTAGTATGTTTCCATGGAAATGAGACTGTGAATAATGATCATGTTATCATTTCAAAATGCCGAGACCTTTGTGGCATATTCCGGGTTAAAAAAATCTCTCTGAAGAGGACTTGACAAAAGGCTCATGAGACTGACATGGCAGATACAGAATTTTATTTTTTAAGAGGCCTTAGCAGATTTTTTTAACCCTCCAAGCGGCTGAGACGTAAAATCCCGTCATCTGTAAACGTTGTTCAAAGCGGCTGAGACATAATTTTCTGCTCCTTTTTTTCTGCTTCGAAAGCGGCTGTGACATAAAATCCCGTTACTGCTTACCCCCACTCGCCAAAACACCTGTGACACTTAGATTGATGGGTTGCAAAGGAGGGAAGAGAGCACAATGGCCAAGACACGCCTACGATACTTTAATTGCAGCTTTCAACCCCCCAGAAAATTATTTACAGATGTGGTGAGTGATCATACCTTTTCTAACTAAAGAAGAGAGAGGCCGAATGATTTCTGTATTTTTTCAGACAAGTAATCGTTTGAACCGGAGTCCCTTCTAAGCATGGTCGGGCACGGGAAATAAGTTTGAATATTTCGTAGTTTTCAAAGATCTCCAGGATACTTTTTCATTTATAATAATTTTAAATGTTTAATGAAAATAAGAAATTTTGAGTAAATATTTTACTTTTATCAAATTTTACCTGAAAAGGAAAAGCTGTTTCCTCGAATACAACAAAACAGTTGGCATATAAAAAAAAAAAAAAAAAAAACATATTTTATTAGAAGAGACCGATTTAACATATATGGAGTCTTGGGCACACATGCTTACGGATGAAGAGGGGCTTTAAAGAAATATATTGCATATTATTATTTAAATTAATACAAATTTACATGTCATAAACCACTCCTGTATAAATATTAACTCTGTAATTATCCTATTATATAGTTACGCTGATCCGTGATTCACTCTCTAACAAATCCGGTACCGCCACTTCCAAACAGAACTTTTACCGTCATTAATCCAATCAGATTAAAAAGTTACTGTGTAAAACTTTAATGAAATTCATACAGTTCGTGCGATCGGCTTGAAAAATTTCATAATTATGTAAAAAATATTTATATAAACGATCTACACTATTTTAAAAATCTGAAAATCCACCTTCTCTCTCATTTTTAAGCGATTTTCAGCTTTATTTTATTGCGCATTTAATCGCGTTGTTTCCAGTAAAATCAAAATCAAACGTCAATAACAGAGCTTGATCCGTGATTAAATTACAAGACAGTCGGAACACGTACTCAACTTCCCTCACTATTTTTAGGAGAGTCCAATGACACTTAGGTTAAATGTTTATCTTGCATTTCATTGTTTACATCAATAATACTATAAGGACGTTTTGGCAACCAACTATGTTTCAAGAATATTATTTTTCCCATTCCAATTTTAATGAACTAACGCATTATGTAGTAGCTGTCTGGTGTTATAAAATAAAGTAAAGACAACTTCCACATAATGCGTTAGTTCATTGAAATTGGAATGATAAAAATAATATTCTTGAAACATTAGAAGCCAAAAAGTCCTTATAGTATTTTTCATGTAAACAATGAAATGTAAGGTAAATATTTAATCAAAGTGACATTGGGCCCTCCTAAAAATAGTGAGGAAAGTTGAGTATGTGTCCAGACTGTATTGCTGTAAACTAGGCCTCAGTTATTGATGTTTGAGTTTGATTTTACTGGAAAATTAGCACGATTAAATGCGCGATCAAATTTATCAGTAAAGCTCTATTCCGTCCTAAAGATTAAAACAAAATTAAAATAACTAGTTGAAAAGAACAGTTGTCTAAGATAAAATAAAATTAAATCCCAGTTGGATTCAGTGATGATGATTCCCCTTCTATGATCTGTGGGCCTCCCACCATGGCCCAGTACACAAGGGGCTGAAAATGGTAGATGGCTGAAGAGTAAAAGTCTAGAGTTCTGGGCTACCGCGCGGCTGTCGATCTAACGGTCTGGGGTTTCGGGCGGTTTCGCTGGATGTCTATCCTGAATACGCGGAAGAACACCTGAAAAAGTCCTCCGACCAAGGTATCTACCAAGCATTCCGACTTGGCAGATACCTTGAGTGCAGGCTTGCAATAAATGCACTACACTACTCTCTATGATCTATGAGGTTTCCCTGCTCACCTAGGTCTTTGAATAATCTGCCGGTTTAGCGGAGTGTTCAAAGATCCACGCTAAGAAATTACACATGTAAGAGAAGAGGAATCTTCTCAAAATCTTTTTTTCAGTAATGAATGATGAGAGCAACCATCCTAAACCTGGTTTCAGACGATAAGTATTATTTAATCAAAATTTTTAATTTAAAAAGATCCATTTTTCTTACAAAATTTCTCGCATATTGCCTCCTGCCGTTGAAACTTTTCAGGATCCTCCACTGTCTTAGTTTTACCCTAACTACAACATCTTTCCAGAAAAATTAACTTCCCACAATGAACTGCAAAATTTTTGTTTGTTGTTTTTGTGTTATGTGTGTGTGTGTCAGTTCATTTATGTAAATATGTATACATGGTAGAAAAACTTTTCAACCTGTAAAGAATTAAAGAAATTGTTACGTAAAGAAATACACAGAAATAGAGCAATTTATATAAAGCCAAAAATTTTATCTTAGATTTCGAAGCATTTAAATTTATACCGGCTCACATGGAAATCGTCAGTTTGTCATCGATTTATTATTTTATTAATGCTGCTTTTAATTGAACAATACGAATTTTAATTTCTATTTTATTCTATATTAGCTGATGTACCCGCTCATCACACGGGAATAGAGATTACTTTAACAATTGGTTAAACTAAGCTGCCAAATAGGCGAAAAAGTAAATAAGTAAAATTTCCAATTACCTAAATTAAAAAAGAAAGATTAATTTTAGTGTAATTGTTTGAAATATGAAGTTCAAATCGAAGAGATGTTGCAAATCAAAGCCATGATATATAAACACATGGAGAGAGAGGTGGGGATTTTCGTTTGATTATTTTGAGAAATCGCAAAATTATTAAATGTTTAATTTGAATTTCGAGTAATTTATTTTTACATATACATAACATGTTATAACTAGCTGCGTATCAGTTCTTCACGACGAAGAAAGTAATGATTTTTTTTTTACACATGCATTTTAAATTATTCCAGCTATACGGAAACTGAAAAAAATGCAGAAAACTTTTACTCGAACCTAGCGTTATGGATATTAAAATATGCTGTCATAGCTTGCTCAATTGTCACACGATGACCCAAAAGCTATATTGGCAGTGTTAACGATCGGGTGACAACCCTTTCTTCTTTCAATACACATAAATTAAAAAAAGTTTTAGTTAATTAAGTAATTTAATTTTTCCTATTCATCCTAAAATAAATTTTTAAGGAGTCGTAATAGCCTGGTGTGCAGAAAGTGAAAGGATTCGTTTTCACATCTCGGCTGATCAAAAACCGCTATATGTACATGGCGCAAACGTGAACGATCAATCTGTGGGTCCGCAGCTCCTCTAGCTGTATATAGGCTGGTATACGGATGAGAGTTGCGGATCCGGAAATAACATCCTTTTGGGTGATGCCCTACACTAAAAAAAATTTTGTGGATTACTAAGAAATCTCTTTGAAAAAGATGCTATAACTTTTCTTAGTATTGCTGCTAAATAAAATCATGTAAACAACTGGCAAACATGGCTTTAGTAGTAATACTAAGAAAAGTTATGGCATCATACTAAAGAAATCTGGAGTGCCTCCACTCGACTTTCCGAAGACTTACGATTAGATCATTACCAAGCATTTAAATAAATTTTAATCGATGAATAATTCAAACATATATACCAAATTGAAACTCAATTGAGTGCACCATTTAAACGCTAGCACACTTTCAAGACTTTCTCCCCATACACTATAATGTCAAAGAAATCTTTGTCGTAGCCCTGTAGAAAAACTATAAGTCCTATATACACCAAAATCAGTACCGGTCTTGCGACGGTGGTTTATAACATGTATGTCCAATTTGAGCTCAATCGAATGATCCGTTTAGGAGCTATCGTGTTCATTCACATACACACACACACACACACACACACACACACGCACACATACACACACACATACATACATTCATCTCGTAAAAACAGCATAAATGAATTCAGAAGACCTCAAAACGTGTAAATACATCAAAGTCTCGAAGTCGAATTTTTTCATGATTACAATACTTTCCTTACATTGTGCATGTTCGGAAAGTAACAAGTAATGGAATCATTGTTTCCTAGAGATTTCTTGGTAATCAACTGATTTTTTTTTTTTTTAAGAGTGATAAATTGTAGGGAAAAAAAGATTCTCCACGCTCTAGACGATCCCCAAGTCTGGCATAATAGCTATAAATCAGTCCCGTACTGCTAAGCTGTCAGTATTCGGCTATTAAAAAAAAAAAAAAAAAAAATCAAATTATTAAGCAGAAAAGCGTAATTTAAAATGCAGACTTTTTCTAAGAAGGAAATCGTTCCAAGTCAGTTAAAAGGTTAACTCTAACAAATTATACGTCATAATCTATATAGGTTTGCCAATTTTTGCGATTTTAAATCGTTTGAAATAGCTTCTCGAAATTATTAAACTTCTACTTCTTTTAAGAATATTAAAACGAATAAATTGTTTTCGCCTAAATAAAGCATTGATATAAGGATTAATACATATTAAGCATTTCAGTGGTCCAATTCCGAAGGATTTTTTTTTTTTTTTTTTTTTTGGATTACATGTGGGAATGGCGCCAGTTGTACGTCATACATTTAAAATTGACAAAAATTTGTACTCATGTTTTTTTAACCATTACCGTTGCCAAATTAACAGCGCTTCGCTTTTGATTACTCCCTCTAACTGCATAAAGATGCGCAAAATGATAGAGAGAAGACGTAGGCGACCTTAAAATTTTGAAAATCCACCCGTTTCCCCAAAAATACTAAAATTCAGAGCCAAATGCGATAATAAGCCAAATATTATCTCATTCCAAATATTATCGCTTATTATCGCATGGGAAAATCGGGACTTTGTAAAGGGCCCCCAATTTCAAATGTTCTGAAATAGACTTCTTTTATATCAAATTTTTTTGAAAAAAAAAATTCACGGATGGGGCCCCTAAAATTCATCAATGTGCGGGGCCCCTGTTGGTCATAATCAGGCCCTGCTTACATTTAGCAATTTAAGTCGCTAAAATTATTAAATATAGATAATTTAAATTTAATTAAATTCATTTAATTCAATTTAAGTCAATGCGCCAGTGGGTCCTAATCTTGCGCGCAAAACTTTGTATAAGCGCTGACAGGGGCGTAGCCAGAAATTTTTCATGGGGGGGTTACGACTACTGCAACTCACATATATGCATACATGTGTGTGATAAGGGAGTGAAGAATGTACATTTTGTATAGCAAAAAATTCCTCATGGGGGGGTTATGACCCCCTAACCCCATGACCCCCTAACCCCCCCCCCCCCTTGGCTACGCCCCTGAGCGCTGAGCATTCAAATAATACAATATATTCACATAAAAACGATCCAAAAGAATTACTTTCAATAAACTTCTGCCGCAAGAATTTATGAAACTTCGAATTTCAGTCAAAATGGAAAATTTTCAGATTTTGGTCTTATAAATCTAAAAGCGCATTCAACTTGCGTCAACTATACATGCATTTTTTTATAAGTGCCAGTACATGTCTTTCAAAGGACTCCTCTTTTGCCTTAGCAACTTGAAGGCGCAAGCTATGGTTAAGCCTTAAAAATGACAAAAAAAAAAGATATAAAATGTCTGTTTTTGTGACCTTCAGTGACTTTGCGTCGATAACCTGCCACAGATTTCTCATATATTTCATGAAGTTCTATCGTCTAACATTATAGATGTGAAATAAATATCATGGCAAGTTGTTCCCGCAAAAAGTTTTTGACCACAGCATTTTCTATGTCTGAGAAAAATGCCCACTTTTGTGTGCTGCACGGACTTTTTTACAGGCCCTTAGCCAAAGGGGTGCCAGGTGGGGCTGAGCCCCATCCCCCTTAGAAAATTTCACATAAAAAAAGTTTAATGCAGATTCTTTGAAAAATTTTTGTATATAAGGTAAAGTTATCAAAGTTTTATATCAAAGTTTTATATATCAAAGTTTTATATATACAAAGTTTTTCTTTGTAATACTCTGTCATTTTTGTTTTGTGTTCTTATCTTCCAAATATGATCTTGACAACTTTAAATACATTCTGTTTAAGCCAAGGAACTTTTACTTCTTGGAAGCCGTTTGGACTTTTCAGAATTTATTTAATTATAAACTTATGCTATTATTTAATGAAGAGAAATATAGATAAAAATGTTATCATTCAAAAAAATATAGGATGCCACCCCACTTAAGTTAGGGTGCCCTCCCCCCTGAAAAAAAGAGGGTTCCCCCCCCCTGAATAGAAAATCTGGCTACGGGTCTGCTTTTTTAGTGGGCCATAAAAAATGAACAACTCACTTTGAGACAAAATATTCTGGATTTACTACATTAATAAGATAAATAACTGGGAATTTTTTGGTAAAAATCTCAGATGGCATGAATCCTAAGTGTGTTACTTTCTCAGATTCGTGCTCTTAATTTTTCTTGGAATTTTTTCGCATATGCAGAACATAAATAAAGATCTTTAAAAACGTTTATTATCTAACAAAGATTAATATAGATATTTCATTTAACAAATTTACTAAACAAGTCCTTTAAATGAAACATCGAAGAATTTTTAATTTTTATTTTTCTCGTACGCTTGAGATAATTTAAATGAAAGCTTTATTACCCTACACTCAAGTACATTATACTCTCTCTCTCTCCCTCTCTTTTTTTAACTGTCATATTTTTTTTGCATTACAACTTCAAAAATGATCGAGTGAAAGCCAAATTTCCTATTTCTCTTTCCTAACTAACCATATAAACTTTTATGAAAAAATGCACAGTTCGAAAAAAATATAAGAAATAATAATAATTATATGGAACACGTTGCACATTTTATGAAGGACAGCGTCTTATATAAGGTTCAGGTAAATGAGATATATCTGACATTGGACACTTTATTGAAAATATGTACACGGGGTCTTATCGCATGAGCAAATCGGGGCTGTGTCCAGGGCCTCATCTTGAAAGGGGCCCATTAGATATATTATTTTTCGTTCATTATCAAAGCTTTATAAAGAAATTTTTCAGATAAAGAAGTATAGTAAAAAGATAATCACTAATTTTACTATTTTTAGAGCACAAGCGCCACTCTCACTACCTGCTCATTATGAGAGGGGACAAAAAACAAAATATCTCTTTTTCCAATCTTCATCAGACAAAAATCTGGCTCTGGGTGAGTGTACATGTAAGCCACCGAGAAAATAACTTCTACAACGTTGCGTAGATTCCCGAGTATTTAGGGGGAGGGAGACCAGTTGGTCAGATTCACCGGACATGTGCTCTTACAATACAAAGTAATTTATCAGGCGGTAGGTAGGCTGTCACGTCGGCAGTTTGTTAATTACCTTGTTCCCCACGCCTTCCATGCGGAAATGGGGAGAAGCAGGTTTTTCTTGTGCATTTTCGAGAGATACAGATCCCATACACAGGAACTTTTTTGAAGGTATCACTAGGCAAACTCCAGGCCGCTCGGAGGGTTAAACCTTCCCAGTTACTTAATACAGTTGGAGAAGAAATATTCGAATTGTTTTTGATTTTGTGACATAATTTTTTATATTAAATCTGGGAAAGAATTACACTTCTTCGAAATCTCCCTCAAAGTTTGACAATTTAAATAAAGCAGTAGTCCTGGACTCTTTTTACGGGATAGAATTTCATGAACAATCAGAGGTTACTGTTTACTTTAATAACAGCCTTATTAGATTTTCTTTTTTAGAAATTCTCCAGTTTCACTTAGCTTTTTTACAGTAGTAGTTAATTAGTACCAACCTCAGGTATTTATGGCAGAATGCTTGCAAAATATTTGTTCCAGGTGTACATTATTTGTGTATAAAAAAATTTGTAACCATTAATAAATAAAATTATCTTTAAAAAAATACTAAGAAACATTTTTGTTAAAATTTAATTTTTTTTCCTGTCTGACTGAGAAGTCTCATTTTGTGTCGCATAGTAAAACTTCAGGATTTTAAAATGTGAAAATTCCTTAAATTAATATGTTAAATACTGTTCATTGATTAATGGGTGAAATTTTGAAAAGTTATGTTATTAAAAAGTTTTGGTAGATTTTTCATGCATACAGCTGATAATAAAATTTGTTTTAAGAATGAAACATCTAGAAATATTGAATCATTCATGCTTATGAAATTGAAACTTAATGTCTTTAAACTATTTACCGAGTGTAATTCATTTTTAAATGTAACAAAACATTTTCTCTTGAAATAGAAGAAATTTTACATCATATTTCTTCTACTCTAATTAACTTATTTATTTTTATCATTATTCATTTTATAAGTGCGCTGTGTTAAATGATATTTATGAAATTCATTCCAAAAATTTTCCAATAAAAATGTTTTAAAAATTAAGATACATTAATATTTTGTAAGACTTCATTCCAATGTTTAAATAAATGTTCAGAATATAAAATTTTTATACTCTCATTTTAGTTGTGTCAAATTCTATAAGTAATCTCAGAAATGTGTAAGAAAGATTTATGTAATGATATATGTATATATGTATATATATATATATATATGTATATTTGGAATTATATTTTTGTATGAATTTTAAACAGCATATTTTGAAAAAAGATTGTGATTTTATTACATAAAAATAAATCAATTAATTATATCATGCACCACAAAATTTTTAGAATGTCTCTTTGCAAGCTGTACTGTACACAGTAATAAACAATAAACCTGTATCAGGTGAAAACTTTCAGAAAAAATCTTAAAATTAAAAAATTTAGCAGGATGTGTCACTCTGAAAATTTTTGCTGTGATTGCACATTGAAGAATTTTTTCAGCAAGTATTTTAAAGGCACCATTAATTTATTTATTTTGGGGGTTAGTACAGCTTAGAAAGAATCATCCGGAATGTTTTTGAACCCCTGGCTTAATTAATTCATTTTCCTTTGTGTATAAAGACAACAAGGGAGATTTCATTTCTTCAAACCCTACACCCTTATTTTAATGTTATAAATTTTGAATTTTGCTGTTAAAATATATTTGCCAAATTCCTTCATCTTTCCCAATTGCCTTAGAAGAAATTAATTGTGACATCTGAATTGTATAAGTATCTACATACACTAACAGATAATGGACTTAATTTCTTGTTTTATATCCAGCATTGTCAAATATGCTTTTAGCAATATTAAATGTCATTTATATAAATTATTTAATCACTTTTTCCTTTTAAATATTTATACATTATTTTATTCCTCTGTGGTAATAAAATTGACAATTACATTCAGTATCTCATAAAAATGAGTTTCTCTAAAAAAAATGAGCAAAGATTTAAATATTCTTTTTTTTCTTTTAGAATTTTATAAAAATATCTTTCCCAGAAAGAAGATTAATTTATTGATGTGTGAGGATATTCTGCTTCATACTTCTTGTCTTAGAAATGAATGTTTTGTATAACATCAAGTTGTTTGCATTTAATTGTTCCTAATAATGATATGCAAGTATTTGATATAAAAACATTGTGTTTTTCTTATTAAAGGTCTTTCTTTCTGAATTCAAATTATCACCACAACAATAATCAATAGTAATTGAAATATAATTAAATGAATGGATTCTG
>JAWZYV010005444.1:0-10422 GCA_038373885.1 Cheiracanthium punctorium
AAATCTTTCCGTAATTGTAACCCCTTAGTGAAAAAAGTGTGAAATAAGGATCGTGGTTGCCATGTGTGGCGATTTTGCCGAATAAAATGTCGTTCGTATACAAATCCACAAAAATGAACCTATCGGCCTGAAATTTAGCACAGATATGTAAAATAATATAGAATAAATCGTAGTCCACTTTAAAACTTTGAAAGTCCACCCGTTCCCGGAATTTAAGAGATTTTTTATGCTCTTCACGCAAAAAGCTTTCCGTAATTGTAACCCCTGTAGTGAAAAAAGTGTGAAATAAGGATCGTGGTTGCCATGTGTGGCGATTTTGCCGAATAAAATGTTTTAAATTCTCAAAGTAAAAATAAAAGAATAATAATGATATTTTTTTTGTTTGTTTATATTCGTAAGGTTATTTTTTTTTAATTATAATATCGTGTGCATGGGAAATCAGAGCAGGAATGTAATGCTTTACACGCAAAACAATAAGAATTGAAGATTTCCGAGGCTAATGTGTAATTTTTTTAGTTTGGCGAAAAAATAAAATGGCTGAAATATTGATTTTGAGTAAGTGAGTTCTAGCGGTTTGCACAGTTTTCAGCTTGGCGCAATTTATTGAGAGCTTAAGGAAATAGATTTTTGAAAACAAGTGCAAAGGTTTTATTAGAATACAGCGTTAAATTTTAATGATCCGTGAAGAAATAATGCAGTTATTAAGGGATTTCAAGCGATCTAACTTCAGAATTCTCGCCAATTGAGTACATGGATTTAAGTTGGGGGAATTCCGCCAAATTTCAGAAAATTGAAATCTTCTCATTTAGTACATTGGAGTAACGATGAATGAAACACATTATAGTTGATAATTTAAAAAAAATCGGCTGTATTAAGGGATTCCAATTTTCAAATAAATGCGTGCTACTCTTTGGCGGTCGAACCATTTCCCATATTGATTGCTGCTAAGTCAATGCTTCGAATGATTCCCTGAAAAAACTCTTGCAAAATGGCGTATGTTGACACTTTGCCGAGGCTTAGATTTGAAACTGGATTTTATTTGAGACTGGTATATATGATAACACTGGTTATAGATAAAAATGAATGTTGGTAATTGTTTATGAGGTTGAAAAACTCCAGCACCGTTGCACGATGAAATTTGGTTCACCTAAGTCTTTTATGATGGAGAAGGTTTTTATGCTGTCCGTTTTCCTTAACTTGCCACTTGGTGCCGCAGCACAACGTTGAATTCTATTCCGTTTAGCCGTTTGCTATGCGAATATCGTCCAACCTATTTCGATCAAATTTGGTACACGCGAATATTAGAACACGGAGAATATTTTTCACTATCCATTTTGCTGTAACTTGCCGCTAAATGGCGCTGCAAAGCATTCCCAGCCAGCCACGATACATCGAATTAACGTCGCCGTCGACGTAGTTTCGACGTAATCATCGACGTTAAAAATCCTTGGATATGTCCACCTGTTTGCCCGTCGAGCGCTGAACTTCTCGACGGCGTATTACCCGCGAGGGGTGACCGTGAGAGATAACAATCTACGGCGTAAGAATGGAAAAGGGTGACCGCCAGGAAGAGAAAATCCCCGATATTGGTCGAACACTCGTCGCTATAACGGCGAAGGGAGACAGATTCTCGGAATTCGTTTATAAAATTCAGCTCATAGTGGTTGATTTTACGTTATACCTTGTCGAATCGCTCCAACAGGACAGAGAAAACCGGCTTATATTCGTCTAATAGAAGTCGTTCTTTAAAGACTTCGCAGAATTTGTCGAATTCTGCCCATTTATAAACGTAGTAATTATGCCGCAATTCCAGACATTCAGAGAATAGACAAATACCATTTACATACGTCGTGAAGGAATGGAAATTCAAACTGTTCTGATCTTGTGAACTTTTGCCGTTTAAAAAGGAAACATTTTATATTTCTATATAATACATTTTAATATTAGTTTGTTAGCTAATAAAAAGTTATTTTTAATTAAATGTGCAAAAATTACAAGTTTTAAATTAACTTCTAGTCGTTTAGATGAAGTTGTAAAATATACATTCATAAAAATTTGAACACAGAGAAAATACATTAAAGAAAAATATAATCTTGATTTTTTGAATTTAATTGATCAGTAACTTGCATAAATAGCTTATGTCTCTATTTTACATTTTAAAGGGTTTACTTTTTCCCCCCGGTACATTTTATGAATTGTTTTTACTGTAGGTATATTTAATAAAAGGCGGGGGTGGGTACGCTGTTTAATTCAATGTTATAAACAATCTAAATATCTTCATATATTGGTGAAAGATGGTGAAAAAGTAACTTAAAAATTAAATAAAATATTAGTAAATTTAGTTAAGTAAGGAATACAGTTTAAAATGCAATTTTACTAACAGTAAATATAATTTACTTATTTTATATAAAAAAGATTACTTTTTAACCAATATATGAAAATATTTAGATAGTTTATAAGAGTAGATTAAATAATTTTTTGCACCCTTTTATTAAAAATACCTAATACAGCCAAAACGATTAATAAAATGTACCGGGGGAAAAAATGGAAACCCTTTAAAATGTAAATTAGTGACATAAGTTGTTCGTGCGAGTTACTTATCTGTTAAATTAAAAATCAAGATTATATTTTAACTTTAATATATTTTTGTATATGTTCAAACTTTTATGAATATAAATTTTATAACTTTATCTAAACGATTAGAAGTTAATTTAAAACTTGTTATTTCTAATCATTTAATTCAAAATTGCTTTTCATTAGCTAACAACTAGTAGTATAATGTATTATATTTAGAAATATAGAGTGTTTCCTTTTAAACGGCATGTGCACCCGACAAGAAGTTTGAATTTCCATGCTTTCACGACGTATGTAAATGGTGTGTGACTGACATATTCTCTAAATGTCTGGAATTCCGGCATAATTACTACGTTTATAAACTGTCAGGATTCGACGAAATCGTCAAGGAACCACTTCTATTAGACGAATAAGCCTGCTTTTTTATCTCCATAGTTTATTATAGTTTTCCTGTAATAAAATATGAAGAAGTTTTCTATCTACAAATCCCCCCCCCTCTCACCCTCCCACGAGAAAAATTTTGTCTACTTCATTACACAAACAGTTTTTTATTTATCTCTCTTAATTCTTTGATTTGTTCAATTTCACTACTCCAAATAGGTTTAAATTACATACTAAATGCACACATATTAGTATACAATTTAAAAAGAAAAAAAAAACTTTGCATAAAGTGCTTTAATCTGTTTCATTGTAAGTTATGCCATAATGCAATAATAAGTTGACTTTTGTTATAGTAAGTTTACATTAAGTAAATTTGTGCTTATAATGAGAAAAAATATTTCATATGCTTAAGGTAAACAGTTGATTTTATGCCAATTGTACCTTTATATTTCACTCTATAATACAAATAAGAAGACTTATAATTAGCAATTAAAAAGAAAATGAATAAAAGAAACAAAGCACATAATTATTAGTTAAATAATTACTTAACTCACCTCTAAAATTTTGATGGCTGGAATTAAAATTTGTAGTTACCCCGATAAACTTTAATAACATCACCGGCCAACACAATTTAAAGAGAGCCAGACAAACTTATTAATATGCCAAGCTAACGATAAATCGTGTTAGCATTGAACTTGAAAAATATTCCAAGAGATACTTGAAAAATATCCACTTTTATAGTTAAAACTATGGAAATTTTACTGTTCTGTGTAGCGCAGCTGAGCTCAGCCATTGACTACACGCTGGAGCGAGTTCTGCCCTTGCATAAAAAACTGCGAAGTACGAGCCACGCGAACCATGAACGAATACACACACAAAAAAGAAAAAAAAAGCATCTGTTTTCTGAGAAAACGGTTGGGGTGGACATGTCAAAGGTCGTGAGAAAGGACCCTGTAAATTCTGTCTCCCCTGCACTGTTTATTCGACGTTCAACTGACTATTAACTAAGCTGAAAAAATTTCTCGATGCTCCATTGCATGTTTCTTCTTGGCTGGCTGGGGGGGGGTCTCTTAAACCGCCAAAGCCATAAGCGGAAAATCGGCGATGTATTGACGGATCATAGACCTCCTGAGGGCGACCAACATTAACAGTCGAAGATAGCCGCCTCCCTGACCAAAATCGAACGGCTCTTTAAGACGTCGACAACACAATGTATGTTTGATCTCTTTTAAACGCTATTTTTTGCTGTAATTTTTCCTCGACCTATTTTCGACATTTCGACATCGGGAATACGTAATTTAAACGTGTGTGCGCTTGCTGGGATTAACTTCTATACCGTTCGACTGTTCGGCATAAAATTCTTTATACTTACACATTTGAGCACGAAGAATATATTCTAACTGCGTTCCTTTTGATGTTACTCACCACTAGATGACACTGCAATGCATTATTATTTTAACTCGCCACTAGATGACGCTGCAGCAGGCCAAATTCTTGACCATTCAAACGGTCGCTATGAAAATCAGTATACATAGCTATTTGAACAATGAGAATATTTTGGCGTTATCCATTTTGCTATAACTCGCCACTTAACGGCGCTGTAGCAAATCATTACTTTAATTAACCCCTAGATGGCCCTGCAGTGTATCACTTCTTGACTGTGCAAATGATCGCTATGAAAATAAGTATACATAGATATTTGAACACGGGGAAGAGTTTGGCGCTATCCATTTTCCTATAACTTGCTACTAGATGTCGCGTCAACACATGAACTTCAGGACTGTCCAGCCGATAGTCATGAAAATTCGTATACATCGATATCTGAATGCGAAAAATATTTTCGCCGTATCCGTTTTGCTGAAACTCGCTACTAGATTGCGCTACGCCGCATGGCCTTCTGCACCGTACAAACGATTGCCTTGCAATTCGGTATGCATGATTATTGGACACAATATAACGCGATATCCACTTTGCTATGTCTGTTTATTACAATGAATAGTAATCACCACAAATCGTAATATCAAAAAGTCCATTCATTCCCGTGCGAAGAACGGGTACTTCAGCTAGTAAATAAATAAACATATGTATACTTTTTTTCTCTTATACTTTTTTTTAAATGTAGGGCAAGCATGCTTTCATGGAAAAAGAAACAAGTGTGACTTAACGAGGATTCAATAAATAAAGTTTTCTTCACTTGATAAAAAAGGCGGTGAAAAGCCTGCATATTAATATTTTTGACTTATTGAATTCAGTTAAACATTTGAACAAAAGAACTCAGCTTAATCAATTTTATGATAAAATTGACGTTTTACCTTTAAGTGATTTTTAAAATTTGTAGTAGTTTTGAATGTTCCACTTATGATAGACCTTTTGGTGTGACAAAGCTGGCACTGCACCTTAACACCCCCATTTGCATCGACAGATAAAATTTGAAATTTTTTCCACTGAAAATTGCACGACTCGCAGTTTCATCTAAACGAGAAGCTTGATCCATCTCGTAATATAACTTCAGAAATGCTGACTGGCTTATTTTTCTGTAATTTGGTAACGCATTTGGAATTATTTATAAATTCTTTTTTCAGAAATCCAATGAATATTACTTAAACATGTTTTTCTCCTTTTTCAGCTTCATTCACATTTGTGAATCAGTTATCAGCAATACAGAAAGCCTCTTTGACCAAATATCATTAAACTAATCTAAGTAGGCGTGTGAGATTACCCCCCCCCCTCCTTCTTGTTTAATATAACCTAAGCATCGAAGAAAATCCTAACACCACTTTAGTTACCTTATATAACACTAAAATAGTGCAGATGCAACAAAATTGTTTATGTCGTGAACTGGGAAAAAATTAATGACAGCAGTTCCATTATTTTTTGTTTAATTTTCCCAAACCAAGCTAATTTTGGTGTAAGATTAATTTAACTTCAGAATGAAAAATGTATTTTCAGTATTTCGAAAATACAAAATGTATTGAAAATGTATTTTAAAATACATTTTCAAAATACTTTGCTTTTTCTTGTGAAAATACAAAATACAAATGCATTTTGAAAACAGTATTTCAAATACATGTATTTGAGATACTGCCCAACTCTGGTCTGGATCCACTATATGTCTACAAATAGTTAAAAGATAAATAAACTGAAAACAGCTTGTTACATATTTTATTTTTAACAAAATTATGATTTCGGTTGCTCTGCCAAATACGTGAAATAGATAATGAAGCAGAATAGAAAAAAAATCTTTAAAATGTCTTACGGTAAAACACAAGCGAATGTATGTGATAGCAAAAAAACTTTCTTCACTTAAAAATTGTCATTTTAACCCAAACTGAAACTTTAAAAGTAGGAGGCTTATTTATTTTTTTAATGTAAATTGATTTTCTAAAGAAGTTTATTAATTTTCAGTTAAGATAAATATTTTACAGAATGTTATTTCCTAAAACGTGTGTTCGAATAATTCACATGAATCTGTTGAATTTATTGTAATTATGTAAAATACACTAAGTATTAAAATCAATCCACTAATATTGAGTATCATACATCATAAACAACTTTAACATATACATACATGCACACAGAAAGAAAATATACATATATACACGCATAAATTTTCATATTTTTATGTCCTACTTATAATTAGAAATTGCCATACAGTTACTAAAAACAAACATTCAGTGAAAAATTAAAAATTTTAAATCTTGTGATGGGTGTACTCATAAGCCCTGTGTGTATACACACAGATGCTTTATGTATGTATTTATATTATGTATTATTTTATTGACTTTTACATTATTTAATTTATAATTATACGAACACATTTATCAAATTTACTTATTAATTGGATGTTAAATTATATGCTAATATTCACTAGTTTAAGGCTGAATTTAAAAGTTTCATTTAATAAATAAATCTGATTTAAGTTTGAAAAAAGAAAAAGATGTAAGTAAATTGATAATAATAATACTTTTAAGGGGAAAAGAGTTTTGTATTAACAATTTAAAAAATGTTGTTCAGTATTTCAACAACTTAAAAAAAATAGCTGATACAAGGTTGGTTATTTTATTTATTTAATTTGTAAAAAGTCCAGGGATGCAAGAAATTATGCAAAACAGATAAAACTAGACGAAATGGATAAAATTAAAATTGATTGAATTTCAATCCATGTACTGCTATGATTAGGTAAAAATATGTTTTTATACTTTATTCACGATAAAACTATTTTAAAAGTATTCATAAATTAGTCATTAAAAACATTTATTTCATATTAATTTTAACATACCAATCTCACAAAAATATCTAATGCATATTGGAATTGTTAATTATATGCAATACTGTACTACAAAATCAAATTTTTTAAAAAAAATAAAACATAAATTAGTTTTTGAGTATTATTTCACTGTCAAATAGTAAATCCGTAGAAAAATAAAAACATTTCTTTCACATTTCAGTGAAAAAAAACCTTTTCATAAGAATGTGAATTTGCTATAGAAACCAGGGAATGATTTCTAATTAACAATCCAACAGTATACTTTTTAAGTATTTTTTATGTTAGAGTTAATTGTTTATTATTTTAATTTCATTTCAAAAACAGGCCTATGTTGCATATTAAATCAGTATTGCAACAAGCTTGAATTAAAACTCAAATGAAAATATTGAATTTAAAAACCAATCTCATGCTACATAATCCAATGTCAATTATTTTGTTTTTACCTTGATTGAGAACATAAAGCAATATCAAAATCTAGAGCAATATCCAAAAATCTGGAGCAATATTAAAAAAATAATTGAAACATTCGGACAAGACTATATTTTGTCCGGGACAGTTTTTCCAGAGGATTTTTTCTGGCATTTTTTACTTGCACCAGATGAAATGAGATAACCCTCAACCATTTTGCGTAAAAAATTTAAAATATTTTTTTGATTAATCACAACGTCATTTCTCTATATAATAATGTTATTTTGGTTTAATATATAAAAGAAATTTGTAAAAAGATTTCTTTTATCACATATTTAAAAGTGGCCTTTTCAATTGTGTGCACAAAGCTGTGATAGGTTGTAACTTAATTTTTTTTCTGAAGTATTTGATATAATGAATAAAACAAACTAACTGAAAATGTGTTGAACGGAAAAAGTGTGAATGCAAATGTGTAAATATATTAATTTTAAAAAAAAGTTAATAAAATTTCACATTATTAAAACAAGGAAAATATTTTAGTTCAGTTGGAAAAAATTTGATTGTCATGCTCAGTTTAATATAATATGAATTAAGATTAAGTGAATTATGTGATATCCTATGCACATAAGAACTTTTCTTTTAAATATTATCTAATAAAATAAATATACAAAATATTGGTGAAAAATAATATTTTTATATTGCTGAGCTTGCCGTAGTAGTTAACCTAAGAAACCTTTAATTTCACATGCACTGGCTCTCTTTAAAAAATTCTGAAACGTGTAAAGTATTTTAAAGTTTTAATAGAGGTATTTTTTTGCCATCCTTAATCGGTGCAGTTTTTCATCTCTCCTTAATTTCATATAGGTTAAAAAAAATAGTCTTTCCAGTGATGGAAACGAGTCGATCAGGAGCAAGCATTCAGGAGCAAGCTTCATTTCTTGCTCATTGGGCTCAGGAGCAAGAAATGAAGAGGAAATACCTCATGTCCTTGCAGGATTTTTCCTCATCGTGATAAAATGTTTTGATTAACTTATTGCCCTCTCTCTGCAAAGTTTTTCTATTCATAACTAGACAAGAGGCCATTAAAAGATAAGCATATTATAGGATTTCCAATTCTTAGGCTTTTGAACTTCTTAATTAGCTAACAAACTGGGTCATTTCCAAAAAATATTTCTCCCATAATATTTGAAAGAAAAAAAAAAAAACGCATTTACATTTAAAATTCACCGAAAGGTAACTTATTAGAATATAGGCTTTAATATGTGAGCTTAAAATGTTCCCTACGTATCTGGAGACATTTAAAATTTAAAGTTGAATTTTTGGTGTTACTGGATTTCTCACTAGTATAAAAATGATTTTTCTAAGTTCAGTAGTATCGTCGTCTTCTGTAGAATTTTCATTTTCTTCATTCGATAAAATCGCCATTCATGATATTTACATGGTGATGCTTACTAATTTCCGTGCATCCTCAACCATATAAATTGGGACCGTTCCGCATAATCCGATTCTGGTTAATCGAGAGTCTACTGTATATATATATATATATATTTCAATGACAAAGTTTTTCTTTTATTTATTTATTTATTTTTTCCTATCGCTGTCTTAGATCTTCTGTCTTCTCTTCTCGTGCCTTTTGCCTTCTCTCTTTATCTTGGAAAAATTCCTTTTTTTCTCGGTACCTGGTTCGGCCGACCCGGGAGTGCTTCTATGTACATAAATGAAAAAAAAAAAAAACTGTGGAAGACTTTTTTTCCCTGTAAGATTTGGAAGTGATTCACGTTTTCTTTTTCCTCTGATATTTATAACTAGCTGAAGTACCCGTCCTCGACGGGTTAGTGAATGCAAATTTCCAAAAAGCAAGAACTTTTGTGAGCATTGTAGGAGTACACAGAATGGATGGAGTATGTTGCCAAAGTAAAGAAAGCGAAGTTATAATTTTTATGCATTGTTAAAATATTACAGGTTAGAGAGTAACTAAGTAATATCATTTCATTCGCCTTAGTCGTAATTTTGATGCGCGAACGAATATTTACACATATTGAAATAATTTTCGCAAAATCTCAAAATTTAATCAACATTTTTGAAAAATTGGAAGCCTAGAATTTAAGTTGGGTGACAACCTATCATGTCACCCAAATTAGTTTCATTCCCTGCAATCTTTATTTCGTGATGCTGGAACAAATTTTCAGCATTTTAAAACGATTTTCGCAAAATTACAGAATGTAATAAAAATATTTTTAAAATTCTCAAAGCCTATAAATTAAGATTAGCAACTACCTATCATATCACTCAATTTCGTATCATTCGTATTAGTCGTTATTACGTGATGTTTAAAGAAATATAAACGTATTTTGAGAGAATTTTCACAAAATCTCAAAATCTAATAAAAATGTTTAAAAAATTGGACTCCTATAGTTTATGTTGAGCAACCATCTATCGTGTGACCAAATTTCATATCATTCGTTTAAGTCGTTTTTACATAATGCGGGAAGAAAGATTCACTCAGTTTTAAACGATTTTACAAAATCTCGAAATCTGGTCGATTTTGTTTAATTAGATGCTTATAGTTTAAGGTGAGTGACCACCTATCATTTCACCAAATATCATTTTTTCACCTTTGCAGTTATTAAGTGATGTGCGAACACAAATTTACGCAGTTTGAAATGATTTTCGCAAAATTTCAAAATCTAATCAAGATTTTTTTTAAATTCGACGCCTATGTTTTAAGTTGAGTGACCACCTATCATGACACCCAATTTTAATATCATTCGCTTCAGTCGTTTTTTACGTGT
>JAWZYV010005445.1:0-10375 GCA_038373885.1 Cheiracanthium punctorium
AAATCTATGTTTCTTATGGAATCTGGCTGTAATATGTTAAAATGGGGGCGTTGACCTGAATTCTAAGGTATCACCTACTTGTACAAGGAATTAGCTCAAATAGGTTGTTACATTAATAATAACCGCCTACAAAGTGGCATTTTTGGTCTCGTTTGGTACTTATTGGCTCTAAATCATTTCCAATTACTAGTAATATAGAATCATACAGTGGCGGATTAGTGTGAGTTTGTCGGGGGGGGGGGTTGGTTTGTCGCTGGGGGCGGTTAGTTAGAAGATTGACATATACCTCCATTTTATGGAAGTAAAATAGGATCTTTTACATTAATTTCTTTTCCCTCGGGCGGTCGCCCCGTCCGCCCCCCTTTTATCCGACCTTGAAATCACCAATGTCAAAAACAATGCCTATGCAGATTTTATATGGAAACTCAGTGAAAACCTCTTGGAAACTACTGTTTAATGGAAAAAGAAGTCAATATTTAAATTATATTAAGCTTGCAAACGATAACATTTAGAAGTTTCTCTCTATTCTAAATAAAAGTAAAGGCCGCTGTCGCCGCTGTCAAAGCTTATGGACCTATCTCCTCCTAAACCGTAGGGATTTGAGTTTCGACTAAGGTGCCCACAGATTCGAAAAATTCCGAGGAACCTGCTAAGCTGATTTAAATTTCGAAAATCGAATTATTTTAGAAGATATTAATAAAAATCTGAAAAAATAAACCGAATGGTTGCCAGATTTGGCATAAAATCATTCATTCCTTTGCAAAAAAGCGTTTCCAAGTATCTAGAATCACGTAAAATTTACAAACATGAGTTAGAATTACGCCCATTTTACGCCAAAATAAAATGTTCGTCCGTGCTCTAATTTCCGTAAATATGCATCGATTTCTACGAAATTTATATATTTTACTCTTATCCACTGTACCATGTACCCTATTGAAAATGGTATTTGTAGCATTTATAGTTTTTCTACAGGAGCACTCAAAATATTCCCATTACATTGCGTTCTATGGGAAGTTATTCTTTAAAGCGTGTCATCCTACTATACAGTTACGCTGATCCCTGACTCAAGATAAAACTCATTTCCACCATTACTGCAAAAAGATTACGAAATTAAGCACTGAAAAGCCTAATAATATCTACACTATTTGTACGATCCGCTTGAAATTTTCCATAAATATGTATAGAAATATAGAAAATAGTATGCGCTATTTTAAAAATCTGAAAATCCACCCGTTCCCTCATTTTTAAGCGATTTTTCGCTCTTTTCAGATCCATTTTATTTCCGAGAGTAAAAAAAGTTAATCATTTGCGTGACAAAAGTAGCTGTTGCAAGTGAGTATGACATCATATTGATGTCACAATTATCCGGATTTTTCCTGATTTATGAGTTTAATTTTTTTTCATAAATAAAATTATTTCTTCGGGATTGCGAAGGTATATTATAGTAGTAGACACTCTCCATAGCTGCTTGCTTAGGTCTTTGGTACCCAAACTAAGTTTCAATAATGTAAACATTGGAAATTTGGTAAAGTGCAGTGATCCTAACGGTAAAGGAATAAAACATTTCCCGCCCTGACTCGGGGCCATCGCTAAGCAACGGGCCTGCTTATGAGTTGCCATCGCAGAAATGAGTTTAACATTGAGGCCTGATTTCCCCAGTCACAGTATTCTATTTTATTATTCTAAGTATTATAAATGTTATATTATTTTATTATTTTAAAACAATTTTTTTATACTTTTGTCGTACTAAAGAACTTTAGATGTAGGTAATCGTTTTGTGAATCTTGCGCCATTTTCTTTCATGAAAATTTATCCTAAAATTCGAACATTTTGCTCTGAATGTAAAGGTGTGAATGCTTTTATAATGTATTTAGAAATTCTAAAAATATGTATGTAAATCATGTTTAGTGAATAATTACTCGTGTGTTATTTATAAATAAATTATTTTAATCAGAAATCGTATTACTTGAGTAGTTTTTGTTCTTGTAAATAAGCATGACGTTGTGATACTATTTAGACAATTTAATTTTGCCAGTTGAAAATGTTATTTATCTGTTATATATGCCTTGATTATGTGATTAAGACTTACATCTGGTACAGTGCAGAAATACAGCAAATTATAAATTATTGATTTTTGCCCGCTTATGCAGAAACTTCAAATGTAGTTAATATTTTGTACAAGCGTTCATTATGCTTGCTCAATTCCAAAGTTCGATTGAGAAAGCGACAAAAGAATAATATATACTACATGAAATGTCTTTATTAAAGAATAATTAATTCAGGGATTGCGCTATAGAGTGTATTTTATCAATTTTCCCCAATATACAGGATATCCCGAAAACACTGAAATGCGCTTTAATACATCATTTGTTAAAGATTAATCTTGAATTGTTTAAAATAACGTAGGAAATACGACTACGTTCATGAAATATTCATTATAAAAATGTCTTTCTCATTTGTGTATTTAGTTATTTCAAAGTATATTAAATATCCACTTGTGAAACTAAAATAAGCAATCGTGAATCATGAAAGTAAGCGCTACTTTGTTTTTCCTTCAAATTATATGCATCTATTTTCTTTATGTAAATATGTATCATAGCAAACAAATTAATCATGAGTTCGTACCTGAATTAGTAACACAATTACTACTTAAAACTACATTAAATAACGTTTGAAAGCACAGGGAAGCTTAAGAAATGCCTTATGTATACGTGAAGACTCGATCATCCGTAGGCCTCTTTGGATGGCTCATCAAAATACAGGCAGGCCCGTTACTAATTGCGAAGGCCCCGCCTGACACTTAACCAGTTTCATGTTTTTAATTTTGCAGCCTAGCATGTGAACGAGATTATAAGCACTAGCACTCAATTTTAATATTTTGTTTCACATTTGCTAACGTGGCTGCCTTAGCAACAAATAAATATAAAAAGGGGGGGGGGGAGGTTCTATCTTGAGATTATTAAAATACACGGAGTTCATATTTGTCAACGAAAAGTTTCCGTCTGCTACGGTGTATATTTACATTAGAAAATAACTTTGAATTGATTACTGAGTTTTTTGTGTAAAATGAATTTTAATTTTTAATATGAGTTTAACGGTAACTTGAAACTGTGTTAAAATTTATCGATGCATGAAATAAACGTATATACTGTTTGAGTGTGATCGCCATTATAAATTAACACTTTTTAACTCTTTCTAACATGGTTGAAAAGTGTTTATGATTTAAGTTTGTCTGTCTGTCCGTCCGTCCGTGCTCTAGCTGTCGTAAATATACATCGATTTCTATGACATTTATGTATGTTATTGTTATTTCTCTCTATTCTAAAAAAAAGTAAAGGCCGATGGCGCTCTCAAAGCTTGTTGGCCTATCGCCTCCTAAACCGTGGGGATTTGAGTTTCGACTAAGGTGCCCACAGATTCGAAAAATTCCGAGGAACCTGCTAAACTGAATTAAATTTCGAAAATCGAATTATTTTAGAAGATATTAATAAAAAACTGAAAAAATAAACAGAATGGTTGCCAGATTTGGCATAAAATCATTCATTCCTTTGCAACAAAGCGTTTCCAAGTATGTAGTATCACGTGAAATTGTCGAACATGAAGTAGAAATACACCCATTTTACGCCAAAATTAAAACTATATGAAATAAGTAACTCAAAGTGTGTTACACAAAGTTGACAATTTTCAAATAGTAAGTTCGCTTAGACAACAGGAGTTTAGAATGAGCGATTATTCGTTTTTCCAAAGCAGAATAACTAATATCTTGAAAATGAAAAATAATTAAAATGCAGATTATTTTAAAGCTGGTGTGGTCCAGCTGGATTATTTGCTACCAGTAGAAATATTTGGCGGCGTTAACTATGCCATTATAGCAGTTATAGTACACCAAAGGCGGATCCAGGCGGAGAGCGCAGGGGGCGCGCGCCCCCTCCGAGAAAAATGTATTTACACTAGATAAATGGAGCTTTCACCAATATTAAGTGTGCTTTACACTAGATGAAATGAGTATTCACGATTTACGGCCCCTCCGAAAAAAGTTTCTGGATCCGCCCTTGTAGTACACTTTGGATATTTGCTAGCGCGACGAGATGGTATAATTCGTGGTGCTAATTACGCCAATCTGCAAACGATTATGTAAATGAAAATATGGTTAACGGCTTTTCGATAACCTTAAATGAACAGTAATTATAGGTTGTGAGCATGTGTCAATCGCCAAATAATGAAAAGTCGCCATTGGTGGCAAGCTATCCTATCTGTTCCGTAGCTTTTATTAACTTTACATGTACGCAAGTCGCCAAATAATGAAAAATCGCCATGGGTGGCAAATTCGCAAGATGTCCAATAGGTTTTACATTATTAAAAATACAGCTGAAACAGATGATCTGATTTTATTACGCTTTAGCTCCTAATTAATATAACTTTTGAATGGCAACATTAAATATCATTGTGTTTCTGAGGAGTGCAAATAATTTTTCCAGCGATTATCAGCGAAGTCCGCACTCCAGGTGGAGAATAGCTCAAGACCCGTACAACACGGATTCCCATAACAAAATATCTTCCGTGTCATGAGGGGGAGGGGAGTTAAATTTTAATGTACCAATGAACATGCAAGAACCAAGCAATGTGTAGCTCAGTAACATTCTATCTGATCCAATCTTCGGGTTTTGTTTGTTGAAATTATGTCTTTTTTACGAATAAGCCTTATTAGGGGCCGAATGCCTCATACGAAAAGCGAGTGTAGCGAGTCTGGGGGCCTTGGCCCCTAGTATTAATAAATTAATTTACAAATTAATTAAAGATTAATTAACAAATGCTTTTTAACAGCTCCTCCATGACTTCGTCTCTTGAACTGAGTAATTTACTTTTTACTATATTTATATGCATTAATTTACAGTTATTTATTACAAAGATGACTAATATGTATTATGCATATAAATATAAATTTATATTTATATGCATACATTTAATGCATATGAACAGGGAGATTTTTCCCCTTAATTGCATGCGCTGCCGATCATCTGATATTTACGAGTGCAAGCTGAATTCTCCATCTCAGTTTTGTGAATAACAAATTAATCTTTTGAAAAACACGCAGTTTGGAAGAAATACCTAATAATTTTATTAATCACAACATAAAACATTAATTATCAAAAACGTTATTTTATGCGTAAGTTCGACATGAGACATTTGACTCGTACTCTAATCCAGAAATGAATGTGTTTTAAACATACGATGTAAACATTCATCGTCTTGCAGTTAGGGGTTAAAGGAGTCACATATTTTATATTCTATCTGCAATAATTTTTAAGTGATTAGAGATCGGACGCTGTCGCTGTATTGATTTATGATCCACATGAGGTCATCTGTTACCCCCCTGAGTTCGTCAATATAATAAAGAACCAAACCATAAGTCCAAAAAACTATAATAATAAAGAAATGATTGTTTTCAATAAATGTTGATAATGACGCTAATGGGAGATGGTGTACTTAAAATCTGTTCGTGGCTCCAAAGTCCTCCATGCTTAAACGATACCTCTGTGCGTGATGATATCTGGTGCTAAGTCTTTCATTTGGAATGGGCTCAAATATTAGCAGACCATAATAGTGGCCAATGTTAGCCTGCCTAATAGGTGCTCCCATAGTGAAATGACCAACATCTGCATCCCTTGAAGTGGTCAAGCCAACTGCAGGCCACTGACCCAGCCATTAGAAAGAAAAAAAAAATATGGAAATGTACAAAATCTTAACACACATTTATAAATCTTTCTAAAAAAAAATTATAAGTATAAACGTACATACAGGATGTCCGAAGTGAAACGACCCCGTTTTAAAGTTGTTGACTGACGAAACTGTTGTTGATAATGTTATGAAATTTTGAATAGGAAATAATGAAGGATATGGGAATTTGTTTGAGCGAATATAAAAAAAACCACGGAGGCGTATATAGTATATTCGTACACACACAGGCACAACATACTAGGCGATCCCAAAAATGACTGATTGGATTTTTGAAAATCAATTAAAACATTTTAACCCAAGGTGGTGCTGAAAACTATGAAATAAAATTAAAAACCGGCATGAAATTTTTGCTAATGGACTGTTGCAAAAAGTTAAGCAATGGCATTTTCAATGGTAACAACAATGCAGTACAGATGTGCTGCTTCAGCTCCGCAATTGTCTGTAGAGTTTGGCGATAAACTAAATCTTTCAGGTACCCCCAAAGAAAAAAGACGCAGGGCGCAAAGTCTGGTTGAATAAGGAGGCCATGCCATGTCACCTTCCTGTACGCATGTCGTAAATCCAAGGCAATTACCCGCATCACTGAAATGTTTCTTTCTAGAAATCAAATACTGCAAGACGTTCGTATGTGGACGAGCACCAATCTTGCACTGAAACCAGGAGGCATTCCAACACTCCTCCAAAGCAGAATCCCCCCAAATTCTTCCAGAATCCCAAGATATGGTACAGCATTTATACGGCTGCTCTCGAAAAAAAGACCCTATTATTCCTTTGGAGGAAAACCGCAGGCCCATAGCATTATTTTTGGTGAGTGCAGGGATGGAAGGTTTCAGCAATATGAGGATTTTCGCTTCCCAAAATTCGGGAGTTCTACTTGTTGACATACGCCATCTAGGGAAAATACGCTATCGTTTTGAGAAACCATATGTTCCCAACATCGAGTTTTCACCGTCATCCCACAAGTTGGCACGCATTGGCGTTTCGCGAAATTATAGCGTGCAATTAATGGCATTTGGGACTGAGGGGTTTGTGTGAGTCTTGATTTTGTATGGGAACATGTGAAGGCTTGTGGGCGCATCAGAGGAGTGAGTGCTAATTCTCGGAGTCCAGTTACACAAGAGACGCAACACGGCGATACGGAAATCCGGGGCCGCTGGTTGGATAACATGCTGTACGGCTTTCAGCATTTCGACTCTGTAACTGAAAAGACGTTGCGGGCAGACACTATTTCCAATGCGATCATCATTCATGCTCCCCGTCTCGTTCGAATTTCTGGAATAGAGTCCTTAACGCATTGTCTGACGCATGAAATTTTTACTTGGAAACTGCGCCCTCGTTTAACAAAACTGTGTGTTCCAGGCGCTGGAAACATCTAACACAATTAATAGCCTTTGTTCAACGGAAAAAACCATTTCGGTAGAGCGGACTTGCAATCTCAACAGTACACGCTATCAGATTGACGACGAACTACGGAATGGGGAGCTGAAATACCTTTGTTTTAACTATACGTGTTACAGATCGCCTCTCAGCGACCATCTCTTGGTAGAAATGTTAACTAAATTTGAAATTTGGTGGGATAAAATTCCCTGATTTCCTAAGCAGTAAGGCTGCAAACGATAAATATCTATCGGATTCCGTCGTTTTTTTTTTTTAATTGACTTTCAAAATCCTTCAGTCCATTTTTTGGGACACCAGGTACTTTTCCACTAATGGGTATAGCGATTCCGAAAAACAAAAATGGATTTTCGGCCCACCCTACTGCACAGTATCATCAAAAACTTTTTTTACACATGAACTTTTTTTTAAATCTCTACAACGTCGTTTCACCCTAAGGAACTGGGAGGTGGAAGACTTAGCTCCACATCGTCATATGATGATCGTAGATATCGATGTTCTTAATCCCTTAAGCCTCGCTTACGTGAAATTCACGGTCCCAAGCTTTCTTCTTCTATTTCTTGCGCCCATTTGTATTGCCGGGCAGTAGTGTCAAATAATATGCGCCAGAAAGATAAGAGCATTTCAATTCTTATTGCGCGGATTTTTTTTAATATTTTGACACAATAGATTAGAATACCAGACTATTTTTAATTTAATTCAGAGATAGTTTATTTTTTATATAGTTAGGTAGCAGTACTCAAATAGGTGTATTTGTGATATGCATTGTGCAAATCTTAGCTCACTTTTATTACTCATGTTCAAAGATAACTTTACAAAATATTTTATTACTTTTACGAAGTAAGTTTAATAAAATTCTCCTTTAGTGTTTAAAAACATATATTTTTAAATGATTCTCTGCTTACTAAAAAACCACACATTCAGTCCACAATAACCCTTAATGGTTGGCCAGTGGCGTGCCAAGGAGGGTGGGGACGAGGGGGGTGGTCCGCCCCTGGTAAAGAAAAAGGGGGGTGTCGTTTTTCGTATATTTGGTAAAAAAAAAAGATTTGTGTAAAAGTTGAGTAAAAGGCACCATTTATTTTTTCTTTCTCCTTTTTCAGTTTTCTTTTTCATTTTTAAGTTTTCTACTAAAACATGGATAACCCTTCACTGCTAGGAGAAGATATACTTACATAAATCAAAAGGTAAATATGCATTGGTACGATACTACGATATGCATAGAGGGCCTCCATTCAAGATTTCTGAAGCGATGAAGTGTTCTCAGAAACTTTTTTTGTGGGGGATACTTTATTGGTATGTACTCTTCCTCTACATACGGATAATAGGCTATTGCCCAATACCGGTTACCTGATACTTTATGAGTAGAAATCATAAAGATAGGTAGCAAACCCTACGAAAATAAGGATGGCAAAATTTATTTCTGTAGTAAGACTTGGAGAGAGCCAAATATGAAATTATCGTTAGTTAACAACTGCTTGGTTCTATAAAGATTTACCAAATGCCGAAAAAGCATTCTTAGAACGTGGATGGTATACTCTCCATTAAAAGTTTTTTTATTTATGCTGCAGGCTGTTTGCTACTGATGAAAAAGAACATGGAGTTATAGAAAATTTTGCTACATGGTTTCACAGGGGCGATTATAGGGCAACGTGGTACCCTCCTGCAAACTTAAAAAAAGGCACCCCCTTTTATGCTCTTGATAACGTTTTTATCAGTTTTTGAGTTCAAAATGGTGTCCCTACGAAGATGGACACCCCGATACGATGCTTACCTTGCTTACCGTGTCGGGCCCGCCCCTGTGGTTTCAGACTTAGCGAAAAATTAAATCCCAAAGTAAGTCATCCATGAGAACTCGGAGGGTCACCTTATTTGCCTTGAGAAATGGGAAAATATTGAGAGCAAGACTTAATACATTGATTGATAATCTACACCAAGGAGCAGTGGAGAGTGAGAAAAAAAAGAAGGGAAAATTTTGCATAGGCTTTCTGGATGTGAGCTTATTATTGCCCAAAACAGAATCTTCCTTTTCGGGGCCCCACCAAGAAGATATGACATTGGAAAACAAAGGAAACTTCTTAGAATTAATAGAAGTACTCTCTAATTATGATCCTGTAATAAAAGAGCATTTAATTACAATACCAACAAAACGAATCATCTGCAAAGATCGTAAGTACGTATTTGCCTTCGAAAATCCAATATGAATTTATATCTATTTCTGGGCAATAGTAATAAAATAAAATATTTTATTGGACACAAAGAAGGCAAAATATTTCTGGATAATTTTCGACAGTACTCCAAAAATATCGCACACTGACCAAAATGTTTGGAATAATCCGATATGTCCACCAGTGAATTTGGCAAAAGTAGGAGTCAGAGAATCTTTTTTTTGGAATTTTTTTCTTTTGCTGGAAAAAAAAGCCGATGGCCTTACAGATGGACTTTAAAAAGTAAAGAAAAAGATGGACTTCGACATTAATTTGTGCCAAAGTCAAGGCTATGATAACGCTTCAACTATGGCTGGGATTCATACTGGTGTTCAAGTCCAGAATACGAGAGATTTTTTCCCAAAGCTTTATTCGTACCGTGTGGCAAACCACTCCCTGAAATCTGTATGTACTGCATTCATTTGGAAGAGTTCCTTCGTGGGTGACATTTTTTGGGACACTGGAGATTGTCTTCACTTTCTTTTTCGCCTCCACACATCGTTGGGATGTACTAAAAGAAACATGTAGATGGTGACTGTCTGAAACAAGATGGAGCGCTCACCACGATGCTGGTGAAACCCGTAAAAAAAAACACTTTGGCAAAGTTTATTGAAGCGATCGAAGAAACTTTCTGAATTCGAAAAGAAAACGTTGATACAATGGGTTTTCAGCTCAGATTTTTTGATATCTGCTGTTTGTGATTTTTCTTACTTAGTTTATCTGTTACTATCGGATAAAGTTTTTTAGAGGAAGTAAACACTACTTAAAAGTATTTACAAATATCAAGGGTAGGATTAGATAAGTATGTCAAGAAATTCCAATGCCTAAAACCTTTACCTACAAGAGGAATCGCAAGTAAAAATTGTGTAGGACAATCCAGTTACGCTATTGAGCTATGCGGGGAAATGAACATTCCTATCGAGATGAAGGGCGAGAAAAGAAATTCAAGAAAGAGATGCCAGGAGAAAAGGCTAAAACATGTCCCTAGTAGCAACAAACTAGTTCAAAAAACGGTTTAAATTACGTTGGAAAAC
>JAWZYV010005446.1:0-11164 GCA_038373885.1 Cheiracanthium punctorium
TTGATAAAGCGGATTTAGCAAATGATAATTATATGTATTAAAAAAGCAGTACGCGCTTGGCCAATGCAAATCTGAAAAAGTAATGATGAAAAAAACAGTTGAAGCTCATCAGACATTGAGCACGTTCTTTCAAAAATTCGTGCAGTTCAAGTAGTAATAGTTCATCACAGTAAAAAATATAATAATCAAATTACTTCAGAGACTTAGGGGGGAGGGGGGGGGGGTATTGAATGTCTCTTTATAGGCCGTTCTATTATTTACAACAGTTACGAAGCTTTTATAAAAGATGAAAGCATGCAATACTTTTAGAATGGGCCATCTTTTATCTAGTTTGGTAATACAGCTATATATTTAGTGTTGTTCGATTTTAATAACAAGGAAAACATAAATTCAATATTGAAATTTTCATGCCTTTGCACCCCATGAAAAAGATATGTTTAACATAGATATATATATATATATATTTTAAATAACCGTTACCTTCATCAATTGTAGTCCAGAGTTTCAAAATTTGAACTATTTATTTTTAATATATAGTCAAATCTCCTTAAGACTATAGAGTAGCAAAATTCTTATCGTATTAACCGAAATTATTGATGACTGATAAAACAGCAAAAGACAAGCTGTGATTGGGGAACTGTTTCCCTTCGTCTTTTCATCAAATTAAAATTGTAATACAATATAATAATATCTGCTAGAAACACATCAAAAACTTTTTGAGACTTCATTTCACACTTACAAGTTTGTTGTGCAAGTTTTACTGCAATTGAAAGGACATTTTCAATTTTTTCTTTCATTCATTCTGATATAAGAAACAAACTTTCTCTGGAAACTTCCTCACAACTTTTATTTTTCCATGCCATGTTGATACAAAGTTAACACAACTATTTACACTCATGTCCATAAATTAAGGATAATGAAGTTCAGGCAAAGAAAGAGAAAAAAGCAAAACAAATTTGACTTATTTGTAAAGTCTATTTATTAAACAAAAAGTAAAGAGCAAAAAAGATGCTATATGTTTGACATAATTAATAAAAATTGCAAGTTTTACTCCCTTGACCAAATTTCAAAAAAGAACCTATTTACAAAAAACAGTATAACATGGTTAGTAGGATGGTTAATACGGAGTATGTCTCCCGGACGATGCAATACAGGCCTGACAACGCCTAGGCATGCTGAGTATGAAATGATCAATCTGATCTTGGGGAATATTACACCACTCATCAAGCAATGCACTCCGAAGTTCCGGTAGACAGGTTGGACGAGGTTGACGGGCTGTAATTCGTCGGCCAAGCATATCCCACACATGCTCTATTGGATTTAAGTTCGGTGAGTATGCTGGCCAATGCATACGGGTGATATCCTCCGATTGAATGCATTCGTCTACAATGTTTGCACGGTGAATACGGGCTTTGTCATCCATAAACACAAATTCAGCAGCCATGCCGCCCCGAAACAAACGCACATGTTGTTCCAGAATGACATCCCGATAGATGTGGCTTGTCATCGTTACACTCTGAACATGCAGGTCAGTTCTGGAACCAAGAATAATTCCTCCCCAAACGAGCCATCCTGCACCACCGTAACGGTGTCTTTCAATGGTGTTCTCTTGGTGGTAACGGGTACCTGGCGCTCTCCAGATGAATGTCCGGCGAGAATCAGATTCCAAACTAAACCTGGACTCGTCGGAAAACATCACACAAGACCACTGTTGCGGTGTCCACAATGCATGCTCTCTACTCCAGGTTAATCGCAGACGACAGTGAGTTGCGGTAAGTGGAACACATCTGACAGGCCTACGAGCATATAGACCAATGTGCCCTAAGCGTCTGTACACGGTCTGCCTTGAAACTGTCGTACCGGTAGCTGAAGAGAGCTGACGAGACAGGTCTGATGCTGTACTCCGTCTGTTTCTTTTGGCAGTAACTGCCAAATAGCGGTCCTCATTCGGCGTTGTAGCTCGGGGGCGACCTGTGCTGTAACGCCTACTCACATTACCATCATCTTGGAATCGTTGCCAAAGCCTGGAGATGACACTCTGGGCGATGCCAAGTTCCTCGGATACTTCCAGCTGGGAACGTCCACATTTCAGTCGTCCGATAATTCTGCCACGTAAAACATCATCCAAATGCCTCCTTTGTGCCATAACTATGCGGTTTTTGCACTCAAAGGCTTTCACAGAGCTTGTGAACAATTTTACTTCTTTGCCACCATTCCTTATATACCCCTCTATTACACTCTCGTCATTGTGACGTACCATCCACGCCATCTGGTGGTTTCCTGTAATTTGCATATTCTTCTTCAAGATGTGTGTGATCATTCCACAGGTGAAATTTTTATTTTAGAGATCAATTTCTGTGTGATTCTGAATTATCCTTAATTTCTGGACATGAGTGTAATACTCTGATAAAAAAAAAATTTAAATGCTTATTTCAATTTAAGCAACTTGCAATTTTTTGCGTTTCATTTAGTAACTAACTTATTTATGATATATGTCTTATTATTATTAATTTAAAAAATTTTTGAAGATTTGATGACAGTTAATAAAAATAGCTCAAAAAAGTTTAAATTATGGAATGAAAATCGGGACCAACTTAATTTTTACGATTTTTGCCACTTTTTTTTCCATTTTTACCACTTTTTCCCATCGTCCTGGGAAAAATTAATTTTGCCCGCATTGGACCAAAGCACAAAAAAACGATACACATACGAGTTTGTGAAAACACTACCGGTTTGATAAAAATTCACAAAGTACACTTATAATATATATTTTCCCCGATGCATCAACAAATATGTATTTTTTTTTTTTTTTTAAGTGAGGAAGGCTTTCCAAAAATGTTAGAATTTTAACAAGATCATCTGAAGCACATGATTTTAATCTAGAATAAAAGGAATGAAGAAACATTTTTAATCTTCAAAATACATTGGCTGTTCGAGGATCGAGGGGCACTTTCATTGCAAATGAAAGTGCCCCTCCATTAATTCTTATTTGTTATTAATTATTATTTGTATTAAGAGTAAAGTATTTGGAAAAGGAAACAGCCAATTACAAATGCTATCGTAGTCGATTTAAAACTGAGAATATGTGTCTTGGGAAGATTGATCAAATACACTGCTGGCCATCGTAAATGCAACACCCTGAAGGAAGCATGCAAATAATATGAAATTTACAACATGCATTAGCTGAGGTGAGATATGCAAATGATTAGAATTTCAGCGCAGACGCACATCAAGCGCGCCTGTGGCGCCACCTCAAAGCGCTATTTAAGGCTTGGAGATTTCGACGGTTTCAAGTACAGCAATTGTGTTTTTCTTGCTTTTTTTTCAAAAAAACGATAAATTATGCCTCGTAGGAAACAACGATCATCTTTTGATCAAGTATCCGAGTTTGACAGAGGAAGGATAGTGGCATACCGAGATTGTGGGTTATCTTTCAGGGAAATCGGTCGTCGTATTGGACGAAACCAAACAACTGTGATGCGGATATGTGATCGTTGGGTGCAGGAGGGTACGACGGACAGACGTGATCGACCGCATCGACCTCAGTGCACCACGTCACGTGATGACAGGCAGATTGTACGCATGGCAGTGACGGACCGCTCAGTCACATCACGAACCATATCACAGCCGATTCAGTCTGTAACGCATCATCCAGTGTCTGCGCGTACCATTCGACGTCGTTTACAGCAGAATGGTCTGTCCGCAAGGCGTCCGTTGCTTTGTCTACCTCTGACGCGGAACCACAGACGTCTCCGCCGCCAATGGTGCGATGAAAGAAGGATGTGGACGACAGAATGGAATGAAATTCTCTTTACTGACGAGTCACGCTTCTGTATGCAACACCACGACGGTCGGATTCGAGTCTGGAGACACCGTGGAGAGAGGATGCTGAACAGCTGCATTATGCACCGTCACACTGGTCCTGCACCGGGTATTATGGTATGGGGCGGTATCGGATATCTCTCTCGCACTCCTCTAGTACGCATTGCCGGTACTTTAACCAGCCAGCGCTACATCTCCGAGGTGTTGGAGCCAGTTGTCCTTTCTTACCTTCAGGGCTTGCCAACAGCCATATTTCAGCAGGATAATGCACGGCCACACGTGGCACGCATTGTCCAAGGGTTCTTCGTCAATCACCAGATTGAATTGCTTCCCTGGCCGGCGCGCTCTCCGGATCTTTCGCCGATAGAAAACATGTGGTCCATGGTTGCTCAACGACTGACCCAGAGTTCATCCCCAGCTGTCACACCAGATCAACTTTGGCAACGTGTGGAAGCTGCTTGGTCTGCTGTACCCCAAGAACACATTCAAAGTCTCTTTGAATCAATGCCGAGGCGTGTGGCAGCTGTGATCTCCAACAACGGCGGCTACTCTGGGTACTGATTTTGGCAGGAACCACGCTTCATAGAATGCTGTAAATTTAATCATTTGTTACTTGGTCAACATGTTATCTACACAATAAATTTTGTTGTGATATCTCTTGTTTTTCTTGGTGTTGCAATTTGGGTGGCCAGCAGTGTAGCACACAAAATTCAGCTAAAAAATCAAAAATCGAACGCATATTTACTCTACATCATAATTCATTGCCTGTAGTTATTCAAAATTGTCTATTCCATACGTAATAAACATTTTCCATTCATGCACTTTAATTAAATCACAAATTTCTTAATACAGTCCAAATCATACATAGTATATTTGATCAAACAAGGAAGCATCCAAAGTTACGCACCTTAAAATTTTCTAAACACGCAATTTTGTCCACGAGAAAAAAAAAACCTACTTTTCTTGATAAAATTTACTAAGTGCACTTCTTACTACGTATCTTTTCCGAAACATCAACAAACACATCTTTCTTTTTTCTTCTTTCCTGGAGGGGAGATATGAGAGATATTTTACAAAAATGTTGTCTTTCTGGCGACGCACTTTACAGAAATTGAGATTAAGAGGACCTAAATTACGCATGCGATGCATTCAGAAATGGCCATAAAAAGCACGTTTCCGTGCCATCCAGGAATACCCGCCGAGTGGTTTAAGTTTGTTCTTCATTTTTCAAAATTTACTCTTCCAGTTTTCCGAAAGTTGACTCTAGGGTAAGATGTAAGCGGCATTTTATTGCGAGAAAGGAAAAACTTTATTTCCCCCGGTGAAATAGAAATTTTTCTTTTCTTTTGAATACTGTTTTTTTCGATTTTTTTATTTATTTTTATTTTTTCAAGATGTGTAATTTTAATATACGGTGAAACTTCTGTGTCCTTTTATAATAGTTTTTCGTCGGATGTTTAAACTAAAGAAAAGTTTTTGCTGAATGTAAAAGAATACTTGAAACTATAGTTTAACGTAAGTTATTGCTTTTAAATTTTACGGCACTATACAAATATTTATTGAATTTATTGCATATAATATTTCTGGGGAGTTTTTGTTGGAATAACATAAATTATATCAAAAATACATTTTCGTAAAACACCATCTTAATAATACTCTTTTTTTAAACTTGTAAATTATTTTTAAAATACTAAAATAAATAAACTAACTACGTCAAATGCTAAAAATAAATTTAGAACGTCTCTTAATTGTTCTTTTATCTTGCTTTGCTAAGAAAAGATGGCACATGATACTAAAAAACAACAATTGGACTATTTGAATCTTTCCCAGAAGTTCCCACCTCAGTTTCGTATCCTCATCAGAAAAGAATGGAGTTCTAAATATTGGAACCCCTCAAAATCTGCTATGGCCTCCAAGAGGACTTTCGAAATCACGAATCTTGTGTGCAAAATCATAGGCTAGTAGGGACACTGGGTCAGTTGTAATAGTTTGCAAATTTTAATCAATATTTATGTAACTTTAGAGTAGTTTTTGTGCAAGAAATCATAAAAACGTTTGCATAAATACAATTTTGGAATAACAGTTGGTACTTACGTGTTATTCCGGCGGTCAGCCAAGGCGAGCGATTTCTCGCCAAGATAAATGCTGGACACATGAAATTTTCAATGGTTCGGATTACGATTGGCAACAGTTTGTCAGGACACTTGGCGAAAAGATAGTTTAGCGGGAATGTCCGCCGGGATAATATGTAAGGTCCTAACAGTGGACGTGTGAGGTAGAATTTTAATGTATATACGTCAATGAATGCAATGTTATAATTGCCCTAACCCGAACCAGTTGTAACCGCTTCATAGAGCAACCATAAAACATAAGTTTGTATTACTTAAAGTGCAAGTATGTTTGGCATAGAATTTCTGACGATACTTTTTAAATCTTACATAAAACAGAAAAATGATATTGTCAAATGAGTTACCCTATAGGAAGACTGTGCTTAGAGAACACAAACTTAACGAAACAACTTCTTTACTTCAGAACAACAAAGACAATTTATCCGTCATAGCATACAGATATTTCAACTGATTTCTTTGCAGTTTCTGTCCTTAAATTATTAGGGCAGCTGTACCATACTACCATCATTGTTGTATGAGCTATGCATTGAATATGAAATGTTACTTTTGATCCCAATCTTTCCTACTTTTAAGGGGTGTGAGGCAGGAGGATAAAAAAATTAATACATTTGCTGGGGTTCATTTCGACGGGGAATGTCAAAGGGGATTGTTTACTATAAAAAAATAGTTCACAATGCCGACGACTGCGACCCCTGCCATAGTTTAGGAATATTGTTTCTCAACCTTGAAAATTTTGGTTTGTAAAGCCGCTGGCTTTGTAGAAAGCCAGTGTCTTTCTACAAAGTGCAATTAATCTAAGTTCTGGACGTGATTTTTTTGGTAGCTAGGCACAAGGTATGAAGTCGCCTTTATCAATGGACAGCCTTAAGTGCATGTATTTTCAGATTAATATTATACAATTGTTTTCGTCATTGCATCCAAGAAAGTGTTGTTAATGCAAAGAATGCGTTTTCTAGAATTTTATCGTCTAACGTACGCTCTCGTGGAGACATGCTTAATGAAATTTCACTTAGTAACTACGATGCAGAGCTTTTATGCTTTCTAAACTTTCGAATAATTTCTGTGGCTTAAAAGCAGTTGTTGTAGGAGCATCGCTTAAGGCTTAATGAAAGACGTGCATTTGTCACATTAGGTCCAAATGCATGCATTATGCCACTTAAGTGAGGAAACATTTAAATACAAAGCCTCATTAAAAGGTTTACTACTCTGAAAATTTGACGAAAAGAATGTTTCACTTTCGTGGTTTATGACTTTCTTTTTCCACGCTGTCTTTTATGCAAAAGTATTAGCATAATGGTTTTATTTCTAGTTGTTCTTTTTATTACGTTTGTTCATTTAGTAGAAAACAACTACGGTAATGTAAACTGTTCTGAAAATATGAGGCAGTATTAAAGAATTTTGCAGAATTTTTGAGTATCGTGTAGTGTGTAGTCAGATGAAGACGTTGTTATTTATTTAAAATCGAAGGATTTGGAAATAATAAAATCCATGGATGATTATGTTACAGTGATCTGTGTGGTACGTTCGTAAAGTCAGTTCCGTTTTGAAATAAAAAAAGAATAATGAAAATAAACACTCAAAAAACTGGTGTTATAAGATAAAATAAATAAAAACTTTGTGAAAAAAAACACACATAAAAGGTTATTTCAAGGCGTAACGATCGTTTCGACCGAAAATTCGTTCGGCTTCTTCAGACAAACCCTTCCGTCAAACAGAGCAAAGGGAACTGAAAAAGATAAACAATCAAGCATGTTGCCACAAGGAAACAAGAAAAGGAGGAAAAAGCCGGGGAGAGGGGAAAAAAGAGAGTGGGGAAGGGGTACAAAGAAAAGAAATAAAGGCAAGCAAAAAATATAAATAAATAAATAAATAAACAATAAACAATAAAGAACACACAAAAAGGAAAAAGAAAAAGAAACAGAACAAACAAAAGAACATAAAACAAAGAAAACATAAAAACGCAAAAATTAATTAAAGAATATTAATTTTACAGATACAGCAAAAAAATTTATTGCACAAAAATCTACCACCCTTACACTATTTCCGACATAGCTTCCGTGATTTTCCAGGCATTTGTCATAGCGCGGTACAAGTTTTGGTATACACTCTGCGTAGAATGTTGCCGCCTGTGTAGTCAACCATAAAACTGCGCTGCGCAATACAGAAAAAGCGCCGAGGAAGGTTCATTGAGGCGTGGTTTTCATACACGACAATGCCCGACCACACACTTTGACCATCCTCCACATAGCCCCTACCTCGCTCCTAGCAAGTTTCATTTGTTTCAGCATCTGAAAGTCTTTCCTTGGCTGTCAGCGGTACAACAGCGATGACGAGCTGCAAGAACATGTTACCTCATGATTGACTACAGAGGCGGCCATATTCTACGAAGAGGCTATACAAAAACTTGTACCACGCTATGAGAAATACCAGGAAAATCCCGGGCACTATATAGAAAAATAGTGTAAGAGTGGTAGATTTTTGTGCAATAATTGTCTTTGCTGTATCTGTACTTGTTCTTTTTTTATTTCAAAAACGGAGCTTACTTTGCGAACGTGCCCCGTATGTGAGCTATAAGAATGCTGCTTTGAAATTCTGAGTTTCTAAATGATTTGAATCATTAAAAAGTAGAAATTTTCAGAAAAGAATTGATAACTGATTTTTTTCCAGTATAATCATTGAATTTGGGCCTCATCTATATAAATAAAATTAGACTTTTGTCTGTACATTTCTTGGAATTCAAAAATTTTGCGATTTCTATCCGTTTCAAGCACCCAGGAATCCGATGCGACCCTCAAAAAAAAAGTTTGTCTGTCTGTCATTCTGTCATTCTGTCCGTGACGCTTTTTTTGTTTAAGCATCACGTAAAAACGACTGAAGGGAATGATATGAAATTTGGTGTCATGATAGGTGGTCACTCAACTTAAAACATAGGCGTCGAATTTTTAAAAAATCTTGATTTTCAGATTTTGCGAAAATCGTTTCAAACTGCGTAAATTTGTGTTCAAGCATCACGTAAAAACGACTGAAGCGAATGATATGAAATTGGGTGTCGTGATAGGTGGTCACTCAACTTAAAACATAGGCGTCCAATTTTTAAAAAATCCTGATTGGATTTTGAGATTTTGCGAAAAAACTTTCAAACTGCGTAAATTTGTGTTCAAGCATAACTTAAAAACGACTAAAGCGAATGATATGAAATTGGGTGTCATGATAGGTGGTCACTCAACTTAGAACATAGGCGTCGAATTAAAAAAAATCTTGACTAGATTTTGAGATTTTGCGAAAATCATTTCAAACTGCGTAAATTTTTGTTCGCACATCACGTAATAACTGCAAAGGTGAAAAAATGATATTTGGTGAAATGATAGGTGGTCACTCACCTTAAACTATAAGCATCTAATTAAAAAAAAATTGATCAGATTTCGAGATTTTGCGAAAATCGTTTAAAACTGAGTGAATCTTTGTTCCTGCATTAAGTAATAATGACTAAAGCGAATGATATGAAATTTGGTCACATGATAGATGGTTGCTCAACATAAACTATAGGTGTCCAATTTTTTAAACATTTTTATTAGATTTTGAGATTTTGTGAAAATTCTCTCAAAATACGTTTATATTTCTTCAAACATCACGTAATAACGACTAATACGAATGATACGAAATTTAGTGATAGGATAGGTAGTTGCTAATCTTAATTTATAGGCGTTGAAATTTTAAAATATATTGATTACATTTTGAGATTTTGCGAAAATCGTTTTAAAATGCTGAAGTTTTGTTCCAGCATCACGAAATAAAGACTGCAGGGAATGGAACGAAATTGGGTGACAGGATAGGTTGTCACTCAACTTAAATTCTAGCCTTCAAAATTTTTCAAAAATGTTGATTAGATTTTGAGATTTTGCGAAAATTATTTCAATATGCGTCAATATTCGTTCGCGTATCCCATAATTACGACCAAAGCGAATGAAATGATATTACTTAGTTACTCTCTAACCTGTAATATTTTAACGATACTTAAAAATTATAACTTCGCTTTCTTTACTTTGGCAACATACTACATCCATTCTGTGTACTCCTACAATGCTGACGAAAGTTCCTGCTTTTTGGAAATTTGCATTCACTAACCCGTCAAGGACGGGTACTTCAGCTAGTAGTAAATAATTTTAATTATATATGGTTTAAATAAGCCAGTTGTAAAAAAATCGCATAACTAAGTTGAATTATATCCATTTTAACCCTTCAGTGCAAAGGGCTTCATAATTCATACAGGATTTTAATCTCATATTGAAAGACCAGTATATTTCTTTCACTGTTATGCATTGTATTAATTTTAATGCACATAATATAGATATAGATAAGCTTTTGAAACTTTTTCAATTAATAGGTGGCAGAGTAGGAGTATTCTTAAAAGCTGCAATTGAAATTTACTATTCTATAACTCATTCACCATTCATTCAGTAATTCATTTAGCACTTCGGTAATTAGATGGCTTCCATCAAAAATTATGATTAATCTTCATCAGTCAGTTTAGTAAACTGCACCAGTTTCTGCTCTTTTCTAAGACTCTCTGTAGTTCAAGCTGTTAAAAGCTCTTTTGCTTTCATTTTTAGATTTTAATTTACGTTCTCAAGTCTCTTTAAAAGGATTTTTTACTTAAAAAAGGATTAAATCTTGGCTTCTAATTAAACTCAGTTTTACATATGATAAACCTAGCTTCAATTTTTTTAGTTGATTAAAAGAGTCTCCAAATTATTGGGTTTTTTTCTTTTTCATGCTTAAATCGATTTATCTGGGCACTCAGTCTAGAAAACTTTTTAGTAATCTTAGTCCTGTACATCTGCGAAAACTCCAGCAATAGACTTTAATCTACTTAAAGGTAAATTCGGTTATATTTAAACGAAAGCGACTTTATTTTTAGAAAAAAAAATAATAATTTATGTTTAGTTTAAAACTCATCAAATACTCAACACAAAAAATGATGAATAAGGTTTTTTTTATTTTTATTTCTAGATAATGAATTCTATTCACTAAAAATATTACTCGAATGCAAAATTTCCACTTCCAGATAATCATAACACAAGGATTCTCACGGGTTTATTTAGAAAATGCAATCTTCACAAATATTTAAACCTCACTTTAAAGCGCAGTTTATACACGTGAAGATGCAAAGGGAAATATTTACATATATTGCGTTCTCGCCTTTTTTATGCCCA
>JAWZYV010005450.1:0-10769 GCA_038373885.1 Cheiracanthium punctorium
ATTATTTTGTAGAAACTGATAACATTATTTTGTAGAAAAATTCGTCTAAATGTTCATTGTTAAAGATTAAAAAACTGAATGTATGCTGAAAAATGTGAGGGAGGGGGCACCACCGTAAGTTAGTCTTCGTAGGGGGGGGGCGACGTTAAAAGGTTGAGAACCGCTGCATTAATACCATAATTTAATTTTTAAACAATCGTCTTTAAAATAAGAGCACTGTTGTTTAAATTGAATATTTTGAAAGAAAAAAAAAATATATTTATATGTAAATATATATATATAATTATAAATCGCTCATTAATCTAAGAATAATTTTTTTAAATCAAAGAGGTAATAAGATAAATTGCCATGGGTGAGCGGAAAAAACGCCGCCGGAAATAACGCCACCGGAAAAAACGCCGCCGGAAAAAACGCCACATGGAAAAAACGCCACCCGGAAAAAACGCCGCCGGAAAAAACGCCACCCGGAAAAAACGCCACTTTTAATAGCTTTATGATGTAACATAATCGTCATATGCTAATCGATGAGGAAAGGAGCGTAGCCAGAATTTTTTTTCGGGAGGGGGGGGGGGTTGTATGAGAAATAATTTTGTATTGATAAACTTAATTTCTTATTGACGACAAAAATCTGAAAGCTCTTAATAAATAGGGAAATACATCCCGATATCCCACTCACTTCTTTAAATTAAATGTTAGTCTAATTCTAATGTTTTTAAACAAATTTTTAAATACTGAAAAAAACAATAACTTTTTAAAGGAAACTGGTTTAAAATGATTTAAAACTCATTTCTTAAAATGTAAATATTGGCTATGTATAACTGTGATTAAAATTAATAGTTAATTAGTTTTTGTTAGAATAATTAATTTGTTTTGTTTGAATAGTTTTAATAATTATATGTTTACTATTTTTGATACTGAAAAGCTTATTGCCCTTCACAGACTTTGAACTGTAAGCCTTCTTATGAGAAATCTTAAACTTTCTAAATCACCTCATTAATGCAAGGGAGTATATTTTACTTATTGGGAATTTCTGCAGGAGGGCTGTATAAAAAGTAAAAGTTTGTATTTATTTACATTTAATTTCCTGAAAATTTTATTCGACACCATAAAGTAACTTAGTAATTAATTATATATGTCTAAGATCAATATTTAAAGAAGAAAACCGTAGATCAGTGCTTTTAAGATAACCTCTCTAATAGGAATTGGAAGGAATTATGACTTCTGTTTAATATTAAAAATATAAAACTTTTTACCTTCAGTGTAAGTTATGACGAAATAAGTTATTTTGATTTTGTGTTTAAGGTCCTTAAATTAAGGAAGATATACACGAGGGCTGTCTGCTTAATTAAGGCATGCCTTGGGCGGAGAACTTTTTGAGGGACTCTAACGCTTATTCAGGTTACAACTGGAGAAAACAGTCACGCCGTAGGCCAGAACCCTAGACCTACACACCTCAGCCCTTTACCAAATTGTCACGAAATTAGTAGAAAGTATTTATATTATAATGCAAAAGGTTAAAAATAATTTTTTTAAGCTTTATAAGATAAATTTATATCTTATAAAGCTCTTTCTCTTGCCTGTCTTTTATATGCCAAAAAAAAAACAAAAAAAACATTAAAACATGAAAAAAATAAATCCTTATCCCCCCCCCCCCACACACACACACCTATGTGTTAATTAAAATCTCTTATGGTTTTTATTTCTTTGATATCTCAACACTTCCATGTCATCAGAGTACCTGCATGCAGTTTTGGAGTCATAGCCCCTTAAAGTTTCATTTACTATTAAGTAATTGGCAATCTTTTTTTTTTATTATTAACGGAAACCAAAAGCTTTCTAGGAAAGTCTTCCCCCACCCCTCCTTAGCGCCTACCGAATTATGCCCAAATTGAATTATTGAATTAGACATGTGCTTTCCCCCACTTCTGTAAAACAAAGTACATTAAACCTCATAATTCAACTGAATACCTCATTCCACCCCACCCCACCCCCATTTTCTGCAAAACAAAAGAAATTTATTTTATGTATTTAATTAAATTATTACACAAATATCTTTTCAGGTGGCGTTTTTTTCTGGCGGCGTTTTATCCGGCGGCGTTTTTTCCAGGTGGCGTTTTATCCGGTGGCGTTTTTTCCAGGTGGCGTTTTTTCCGGCGGTGTTTTTACCGGTGGCGTTTTTTCCGGCGGCGTTTTTTCCTACATTCATTGCCATGAGTCAGATTAAACTCTTGCATTTTTATAGAGAAAATCAGCAATAATAAGCTATAGTTGATTAGGAATCAGACTGAAGGTGATAATGTATTGTGAAGAGAACGTGCATGTTAGATCTGTGGAGTCTTACATTTGTTTAGGGTTGCCTGGTAGGTGAGAGATGATATTTAAAACTTTCGAAACTGCTACATTTTTTTTTTTTTTTTACTGAATACTTCTGGTCGCTGTACTAAGAATACAAACTCTCAATACGAACAAATTGAACAACCAGTTTATTAATAACTCAGTAATTAAAGTATTTATTTTTTTATTTTCAAGAGAACGTATCAGCTTACATTTAAACGTTCAGTTAATCAGAGGCACATGGCTCTAATCTGATGAAAGTTTTGATATTAATTTGTTTAATGTCATTTATATAATTCATTACTATTTGAATGTCAGATAAAACTAAGAAATGAAAATTATTTAAATACTTTAGCGGGAAAAAATCAAATGATTACGATTTTGAATTCATTAAAATTTAAATAAATTGTTTGAAATCAATTGAGTTTCTATTTAGCGCTTAAAAAGTTCCTTTTTAAATAATGTTGAATAGTTTGTTTTAAAAAAAATCTCAATAAAATGATTGTATCTTTCTCAATCGATATAAAAATTAATTTTTAAAAGATGCGATAAAACGTATTTATTACCGCATAACTTTTAAATGCTTTCGCTGGATATAATATTCTTGAGTTTAAAATATTTACAGTATACGTACACATTGTACAGTTCCTTAGGGGAACAGGGGTCTCAGTCTCGGTGTCGTCCCAGAATCCGCGGCAACCCCAGAATGGGGTGGGAAATACTAAGTTGTTCGGGGAGGGATGGTGACACAGAGGGGAAATGTGCCCCCCCCAACGCTACGCCTATAGGTCATATGTATTGTATGCTTAGCTGTGACGTAGCTACACTTGGTGACACCCGGGGCGGATATAAGTGGTGTCATCCCCCATATGAGCATTTTTGCCCCATACATGCGATATTTTTGGAATTTTTTCTGTACAAGTCGTCGGGTGTCACTTTTTTGAGGGTGACATCCGGGGCAGACCGCCCCCCCCTCGCCTTGCTACGCCACTGATGCTTAGGATAACAGTAGTTATGAAGGTTTACCTCCGCTCCAGACCTACGTAACTGCACCAAAATTTACACCTTTACTCCAAAACAAGAGAAATTTGGGCATAAGATCCATTCTAATGCCTTCCTCACGTATATTACAAAACAAAGAAATTGTGTGTCCAATATTTACTAAAAATGAATCATGTTGGCGTTTTTTCCGCACACCTTTCGCCCCCACTTTTAACCCCACCCCAACGTATTACCGTATTTTCAAACTTTTACGTTCTACAGATCGCTTATGAAAACCAGGCATGTAGACAGAAAAAAGATGGTAAAGGTAGAACATCTCATAAAAAGGCTTAATTACTGATATCTAATTAACAAAAATTAAGGATTTTTTTTTTCTTGAGGGGGTCGAAAGCATGCCCCTGCGGTCACCCTTTGGCTTGGCTACATGCCTGATAAGAACAAAAATAAGAAAAGAACGTATAATGATGAGGGATATCCAAAGACAGCCTTAGGCAGGGGCAAACGCCCAGAGGCCCGCGATTGGAAGCTCCGCGTGAAAATTTAGTTTCCGAAAAAATATATGAATTATAAATGCAACATTTGTCTGTCATGTTATTATTTTTTTTCCGTACATTTTAGTAATTTGTCGAATTGAATTAAACTCTTCCTTGCCAACTTTGTAAAGCTGCTTTACACATTTTCTTGGAACTTGAGTATTAGTAATGTAGATTAATTAATATTTTTACTGATTACTGCATGTCTTAATCCATCGGATTTATGATATGTTGCACTGCAATATTACGTTCAGACGCCCATGTTGCATAAATGTTCAACAGCACCGATAATATTTTTTTTTTTAACTTGCGGGGGGGGGGTGGCTTTTAACTTAGGTTGTCAGTTATTATGCAATAAGAAGAAAGTAGTAAAATAATCCAAAATTTCACTCTACTAATCGTTAGGGGTGGAGTGGGTATATGAGCCCACCCCCTCTTCTCCTTTGTCTAAGCATGACATTTTTGTTAAGATAATAGCTCTTAATCAGAATGTTTAATTTTTATTAGCATTCTTTCACTATATTATGATGAAAGTTTGATGATGGGGCACAAAGGAAAGTCATTTAAAGCAGTTCTTTTAAGAAACCACACAGTTTATCACCCGCTGTTAACCTTTTTAAACACCGCATTGAGATCCAGGCACATTTTAAATTAGTTCCCTCCCCCAATATTGTGTTTTCTAATGCGTTAGCGAAAGGTTATTAGTCATTTAAATAGGGGGGGGAGGGACTTTTTTATATAATTTTTACTGTGTTTCCAATTGGGAACATGGGTCATTTCAGACTATAATTTACATTGGTTTCAAAAACTGAATATACTGATGGGTATTTTAAATAATAAATGAAATACTAAGACTTAATAAAAGATTTATTTTTGAATTTCAATAAAGATATGAATTAAGTTTGAAGAAGGGGAGGGTGCATCAAAATAGCTCTGTAAATATTTATCAAAATGGCTATTTTCATGACTTTTTTCCAGTTTCCCAGTCATGATAGAAATGCAACTTCTATTTTAAAAAATGAAGTCAATTTTTAACTTTATCTGCTAATTTTTTCAAGTCAATACTGATAAAATTTCATTTTTGAATAAATTTTTAATTCGATGTTCCCAGTTAGTAACATTGGACGCAGGGGAGTAGCCAAGGGGGGGGTGGGTCATAACCACCCTTCATGAGGAATTTTTTGCTATACAAAATGTATATTCTTCATTACATTATCATACACACGTATACATATATATGAGTTGTAGTTGTCTTAACCCCCCCCATGAAAAATTTCTGGCTACGCCCCTGTTGGACTGTAAAAGGTTAAAAGAATCAAGTAACAACAAAAAAATTGAGAATGTCCACTCATAAGACGTATTACCATTATTATAAAAACCAGACCTGTAAGAGCTAAAGAACATTCAGCAAAAATCTTTAAAATGCAATATTTTTTAAGGTCTTTTGAAATGAAAGATGAATCAGGATAATTTGTCATGCAATTTCTGTGCTTCTCAAAGTGTTTTCTTAAACTTACTCAGTATTTACATATTGGCTTGTCCGAGAGTAGAGCTTGTATGGTAACATTGTGTATTCTTCTGAGTATCGCTAACTAAACTAAGTGAGTAAACTAAGTTTGTTTTCGAAATATGTAAAGAGTTCGATCCCCCCCAAGAAAAGTCTTAAATTCTCTCATAACGAAATATTTAATATAATGGGCACCGTTAATACTAAAAAAAAAAGAAAAAACATGAACGAAAATTTTCTGAAATGTGATGAAATAATAATGCATAGTAAGTATATTGTATAGTGTGTAAGAAAATCAACACTAGGGGTGTCTGTTCTTGGAGAGGATGCCTTGAGCGAGGTCACTTTTAAGGGGTTCTAACGCGTATTCACGTTATATTTCGAGAAAACCGCCCAAAAATGTAGGCCGTCAGATCGACACCCGCGGGTAGACAAGAACCTTGGTTCTTCACGCTTCATGCATCTACCAAATTCACTGTGCTATCCACTCGCCCACATGTCAGGACCGTTACAGAATAAAACCTGCCTTAAGTAAATCCTTAACTAAGCATAAACTTATTATTTAAGAAAGTATTTCTTGATCCAGTGAACACTTAGTCCATCTCTATATAATTTTTATTCAACGGAAAATGAAGTAAACAGAAAGTCTTAAACAAAAGTATGTCTTTCTATTTAAGACAAGTTTTATTATATAACAATAAAACTTAATTTCATCTATACCCTATTTACTTTTCGATTAAAATTATTTTTAAATGAAATTTAGTGTAATATGTATTGGCAAATCCAAAATGTTCAGTTAAATACTATTATGTACCTTCATAAACATGTATAAAATCATAAACTCTTATCGTTATTTTAAAGTTTAAATCCTACTTTAATAGATACATGTATCAACTAAACGTATACATTAATTTAGCATTTTAGTCGGAATCTGTATCGACTTTGATAAATATATATTTTCAATAACTTGCTTAAAAATAGACTGCCTCGTAAATGATGAGAGAAAGCATGTATGTAGGTTTTATGAATGTTTGATAAAATAATATTTATTTGACTTCGATGCTCTACTTGTGGTAAACGAAATCTCATTTTGAAATAAATTTGGATCTCCATACTCGAAGAAAAGACCGCATAAATGAGAGTTTTCTTCCGAAAAAAACACATTCAACAGAAATCTCTTTTCAGTGAAACGGCTTCGATTTAACAATAGCCGTGCGTGACCCCCAAACTTGACCCTGGGTGGACTTTCTTCGTCCTGCATAGGGACCATCTACAGGATTTTTGTTGCCCAAACAACATTTTGAGAGGAATAGGAGAAACGGAAAGAAATCAGGGGGGCATGAAGGGGAAAGTGGTTTTTGACAGGTTGGGGGGTTGGATGCGCGGAGAGTGAGACTAAACCGAGACGTTCGGCTCTTTCAGCCTTGGACTAAACAATGCTATGCTCTCCCTGATTAACATTCAAGTGATGTTGAGAGGGCTTTCTTTTTCGGTGGCGTTATTGCACCGTTTCCAGTCCCTCAACCCCCCCCCCCCCTTGTCAAAATTTTTTAATCAAAATACCCATAAATTTTCATTTTTTAGCATAAATATTACGCATTTTAGCTCAAAGTTATGTCTATAACCCTCCACCCCCTTGAATGAAGTCTTCATACGCCACTGGTGGGACTAGTTGTATAAAGAAACGATTGAGGGTGTAGTTGTGTCAAGAAGGAAGATCACGTAACGGCTTGCAAATTAATTTAGTTCCTATGTTTTGGTAAGAGCACAGCGTTGTACTTGTATATTTAAATTAGCGACATTTCATTTTAAAAGCTAATGATTTATTTGTGTGCGAAGGGAGGACAGCTTACGTCAATAAAAGCACACGCCCAGCTTACACGAATAAAGCTAATTTTTGTAATACCTTACATACTGTTCAATTATTTTTGGTTTTATATAACATTTAAGATAGAGAAAAAAAATATACACATAAGTTAAACATACCTCCGGTTCTTTGATTTAGGCCCATTTTGGTAATTGTATTTATTCATTAAATAAAATTTAAACATAAAATTAAACATACATAGAATATAGAAACTTAAACACTATTCACAATATTATATATTTACAAGTCACATTAACCTATTAAAATGAAAATTTGAACGCTACGTAACTCCCCCAAAAAAAAGACAACAATAAATGGGTGAGCAGTTCACGTTTGAGAACGAATTTAGGAAATGCTGATGGTTAACCATGCTGATAAAGCAACAAAGTAGACAATTCATTATAGGTTCAAGTTCAAAGGGTATAATTGGAGTTTTTCTTCCTTTTCATTGCTTTCTCAGTAATTTTCTGGGCTGTTTAAACCAGGAAGTTGTAAAACGAAGCTGTATTGACCCCTGCAAGTTCTTCCCACAGAATTCAAGAATCCCTCTCACACAATTCCTTTGTATTCTGTAAGAGGGGATGGGGGGGGCGCTCGCTAATGCGAGGACTGACTATATATCATTCCAGCTTTGGAAGGATATCGAGTTCACGGAATGCTGGACACTCAACAGTGGGCAAGTGGACACTACACTGTATTTAGAGGGGTGAGCGGAAAAAACGCCGCCAGAAAAAACGCCACCGGAAAAAACGCCGCCGGAAAAAACGCCACATGGAAAAAACGCCACCCGGAAAAAACGCCGCCGGAAAAAACGCCGCCCGGTAAAAACGCCGCCGGAAAAAACGCCACTTTTAATAGTTTTATGATGTAACATAGTCGTTATATGCTAATCGATGAGGAAAGGAGCGTAGCCAGAATTTTTTTTTCGGGAGGGGGGGGTTGTATGAGATATGATTTTGTATTGATAAACTTAATTTCTTATTGACGACAAAAATCTGAAAGTTCTTAATAAATAGGGGGATATATCCCGATATCACACTCCCTGGTTACACTCCTGCAAAGACGTAGGAAAGGGGGGGAGGCTTTGTGGCTCGACCCCCCCATACCTTTGGAGGATGCTAGAACCCCCCCAAAACCAGCTGAATCGCTACGCTACTGCGCCCCTATCGGGAAACGGGGAGACCTAGAGTTGAGCTATGGCTTATTATTACTGGTTTTCTTTTTATAAGTGCAAGAGTTTATTCTGATTTGTGGTAATTTATCTTGTTTGCTCTTTGTTTTTAAATAATAAGTTTTAGAATAAGGAAGATTTATACGTATATATATTGATATATAAATATTTATATTTTTGAAAATATTCAATTTGAACATTGGTACTCTTATTTTAAAGATGTCTTTTTAAAAATTAAATTATTCTATTAATAAGTCAAAAACAAGTTTAAAAAAATCTTCTTTAAATTAAATGTTAGTCTAATTGTAATGTTTTGAAACAAATTTTTAAATGCTGAAAAAAACAATAACTTTTTAAAGGAAACTGGTTTAAAATGATTTAAAACTCAATTCTCAAAATGTAAATATTGACTATGTATAACTGTGATTAAAATTAATAGTTAATTAGTTTTGTTAGAATAGTTTTAATAATTACATGTTTACTATTTTTGATACTGAAAAGCTTATTCCCCCTCACAGACTTTGAACTGTAAGCCTTCTTATGAGAAATCTTAAACTTTCTACATCACCTCATTAATGCAAGGGAGTATATTTTACTTATTGGGAATTTCTGCAGGAGGGCTGTATAAAAAGTAAAAGTTTGTATTTATTTACATTTAATTTCCTGAAAATTTTATTCGACACCATAAAGTAACTTTGTAATTAATTATATATGTCTAATAATAATATTTTCTATAATTATATATAATTAATTATATATGTAATTAATTATATATTATATAAGATCAATGAAAACCGTAGATCAGTGCTTTTAAGACAACCTCTCTAATAGGAATTGGAAGGAATTATGATTTCTGATTAATATTAAAAATATAAAACTTTTTATCTTCAGTGTAAATTATGATGAAATAAGTCATTTTGATTTTGTGTTTAAGGTCCTTAAATTAAGGAAGATATGCACGAGGGCTGTCTGCTTAATTAAGGCATGCCTTGGGCGGAGAACTTTTTGAGGGGCTCTAACGCTTATTCAAGATACAACTGGAGAAAACAGTTGCGCCGTAGGCCAGAACCCTAGATCTACACACCTCGGCCCTTTACCCAATTGTCAGGAAATTAGTAGAAAGTATTTATATTATAATGCAAAAGGTCTTTATTTATATCTTATAAATTTTTTATTTATATCTTATTTATTATTTATTTATATCTTATTTATAATTTATATCTTATAAAGCTCTTTCCCTTGCCTGTCTTTCATATGCAAAGAAAAAAAAATCCATTAAAATATAAAAAAAATAAATCCTTATCCCACCCCCCCCCACACACACACACACCTATGTGTTAATTAAAAACCCAGTTAGGGATTTTATTTCTTTGATATCTTAACACTTCCATGTCATCAGAGTACCTGCATGCAGTTTTGGGGTCATAGCCCCCTGAAAGCTTCATTTACTATTAAGTAATTGGCAATCTTTTTTTTTTTTTTTTTTTTTTTTTTTAACGGAAACCAAAAGCTTTCTAGGAAAGTCTTCCCCCACCCCTCCTTAGCGCCTACCGAATTATGCCCAAATTGACTTATTGAATTAGACATGTGCTTTCCCCCACTTCTGGAAAACAAAGTACATTAAACCTCATAATTCAACTGAATACCCCATTCCACCCCCACCCCCACCCCCATTTCCTGCAAAACAAAAGAAATTTATTTCAAATATTTAATTAAATTATTACACAAATATCTTTTCAGGTGGCGTTTTTTCCGGCGGCGTTTTATCCGGCGGCGTTTTTTCCAGGTGGCGTTTTATCCGGTGGCGTTTTTTCCAGGTGGCGTTTTTTCCGGCGGCGTTTTTACCGGTGGCGTTTTTACCGGCGGCGTTTTTTCCTACATTCATTTAGAGGTGCAAATCAAAAAGAAGAAAAAAAAATTAATGATGTCACAAAAGCATGCTATTTAAAGATATGCAAAATTCCTTTTCAAAAGCAAAAAATGCTCACTTTTATGCACAGAAATATATATTTCAAAAACTCAAACCTTACATACATTATTTTTCAAAATAAATCAATTTTTATGGTCCAAACTTGATTCATCTGGGAAGTGCACATGCCTCCTCTGGATCCGCCAACTGGCCTTGGCTTAATGTGAAGTTAAATGCAGCTACTTTTTCTTTTACACTCTCAGTCAGACTAGAGACATAAGTGCAAATGCAAGTTGTTCTGATTCTGATTTCTCTCTGGCGTTCCCAGATTATCACACTGACAAGGGGGGGGGGGGGAAAGCCCGCGTCCCCAAATATCCCAATAATATAGATTAAAAATTCATATGGACTGAAATAATAATAATAATAATCAAAATAAAACAATT
>JAWZYV010005451.1:0-11158 GCA_038373885.1 Cheiracanthium punctorium
CCGACGGTGGTTGTCACGTGGGCAGTGGCTTATGGGTGCTCATATTTTACTCGCCAACCTGTAGAGAGCTGTCAGTTTTGTAGGAAGATTTGAGTATCACTTCTCGATTGCTCTCCGTCAGAGGAGGTTTTGTTCGTTTTTTTAATGGAACTCCGGCATGCCGTGTGGCCGGAACAATTAGATATATTCCTGGTGTTATTTTATGAAACAATGTACTGTACGTAATTGAAGTTGCTTACGTCAAGACTGTTTTTGCTGTTACCTTCAATAAACGTAGCTTTTCTGTATGAGTCGTCTTCCTGTTTTCAAAATGCTCAGCGTACTTCATGGATATATTAATTTCACTATACGTCACGTAAACGGCCGAGAGGATGTTCTCTTAATCCACCTCCGACAACTCCCTCATATAGCTTGTGTTTGTGTTCTCGTCAAAAAGTACTTTTATTTACATTGATGGTTTTGCCGTATAGAAATGCAGAATGATCAGTTTAAAAGAGTAACCTTTGATTTTTCTCATTAACGTTAAATCTGAAGGATGGGACAAATATTCTAAAACTAAATACAATTGTTTTAACCTTGTTCAAGTGTGAGAGACAATTTCCAAGTCTGCTGGACTGTTACAACTTTATTTATGAGGTAAAGCAGAGATGGAGACGCTCGATGTTATTTACCCCGGTGTGTGATAATTATGTTTTTGAAAAACATAATTTGATTCAAATTTTTTACATTATCATTACTTACAGCAAATCTTGAAAATGTTCGCCACCCCTTTTGACTGCAAACATGAACTCGTCGACCCAACATTTTTTAGCGCACTTCGCAAACATCATTGGTGTTATGGACGAGATTTCTTCAGTTATGATTTGTTTTAATTCATCGATGCTTGCAGAAATTCTCTGGAAAACGCTGTCTGCGAGCGAACATTTTCAATATTTGCTGTAATTTATGATAATGTATAAAAAATTGAATTCAACTATATTTTTCAAAAATAAAATTATCTCAGGACTAAATAACATGGGGCAACTCTATATTCGTTTTACTTCATCTACTTGCATAATACGCTAACGTATGCGGTATCAATACCGACGCTATTTCCACGCTGCAAACTGCAAGAGCTAGATGCAAACATGAGTGCAATAGCAATAACGCATGTGCAAAAATCAAATGAACAGTTCAATGACGTCCAATGGAGTAAGCCTATGTCATGCGCAGTAGCTGGATTACAAAATAACAATAATGGATACACAAAAATGCAAGATCTTTCGGACTTTTTCACAGCTTCAAAATATCGAATGGACAATACTTGGCGCACTAATCGCCCATCTAAAAAATGCCACCATGGTATTGGGTTAAAGCACATTTTAGCCCCATTTAATGTTTCAACGTCAGCTTTTAGGATGACGCCCAAAATGTTTAGCAACCCTAACCTAAATAAATTGAATGACAAATGCTGTTAAAACCAAGGAGATATAGTAAGATAAAAAGTCGTTGGTTAAAACAAAGAAACATGATTTTCATTGAAATTAGTCTAGAAATTTAGTGAACACTGCACTAAGAACAGTAATTTATGGGGCGGTGAAGCTGGCAGCCTTGCCGGCTACTAAATAAAATTGTAACAGTCCAACAGTATTGAAAATTGTCGCCCTCACTTAAACAAGGCTCAAACAATTTTATTTTAGTTTAAAATAGTTGTCACATTCGTCAAATTAAAGGTTAATAAGAAAAACCAACAGGTGTTTTTTAAATTACCCTGTACTAATAAAATTACCTCAAGCGTTTTGCACACAACATTGAAATTTAATTTAAACTTTCGATTCATTCTCTCCTTCAAAATTTTATTTTTGAGTAGGAAGTTACCAAATTTTCGGAAACCCTGCATATGATGTACGAAATAGTATTTTCACACCGTGTTTAACACTTCTCGTGAAAAGTGCGTTCACTTTGATTTCGCCGTCTAGAAATTTAAATCGAAATTCCTTTACGCCTTACACAGCGGCATTGAGACTTAATTAAAATTCACCATTTCATTCACTCTCTCAAAATTCATTTCTGGGACAAAACATCAAACGTCATTCAGCAATTTCGGAGAAGACTCCATTTGATATTCCATTTTCTAAAATATAACGTATACTTTAAATGGAAACGGATGCCTGGTTGCGAAACTCTTAGAACTTTATTCAGTGCTTGCTATATCTCATTGTTCTCAGTAGAGTATTTATTTTAGCTCTGTATTCTCCGTCTTTGTCCGTTTCGCTGAAAGTGCAACGAGCAGAAGTACAAATTATTCGAGAAAATTAGAGGTGTGCTGGATCGTGTAAAAGTTAGATCCGCGGATACGGACTTGGAAACGGATAACTTGTTTTTATATCCCTGGATACGGATATGAAAATGGATCCCCTGTTTGATATATTCGCGGATATGGACCTGAAGACGGATAACTTGTTTTTATATCCGTGGATACGGATATGAAAATGGGTCCCTGTTTCTTATATCTGCGCATACGGACCTGTAAAAGAATGACTTGTTTTATATCCGTGGATACGGGCCTGAAAACGGATAACTTGTTTTTATATCCATGAATACGGTATGAAAATGGGTCTCCTGTTTCATATATTCGCGGATACGGACCTGAAAACGGATTACTTGTTTTATATCCATGGATACGGATATGAAAATGGGTCCCCTGTTTCATATATCCGCTGATACGGAGCTGAGAACGGATAACCTGTTTTTATATCCTTGGATACGGAAATGAAAATGGGTCCCCGGTTTCATATATCCTCGGATACGAATCTGAAAATAGATAACTCGTTTTTATATCCTCGGACACGGATATGAATATATGTCCCCTGTTTCATATATCCGCTGATACGGACCTGAAAACGGATAACCTGTTTTTATATCCTTGGATACGGATACAAAACTGGGTCCCCTGTTTCATATATCCGTTGATATGGATATACGGATAATTTGTTGTGATATCTCCGGATACGGGTCTTTTTGTTTGGAAATTATTTTAATGAATAGATCATCTTAAAGAGATAATTTCATACATAATGGGTTCTACCAGTGGCTGAGAGGTTCTGTTGTCCGAACTGCAAGACAGTAGGTGCCAGGTTCAAACTCCGGTCGCACTTGTCGACCTAACCACCCGGAGTTTTCCGTGGTTTTCTACGAAACCTCGGGTAAATACGGCCTAGAATCCCTTAGAAATTCCCCGACGGAGGGCATTCAAAAAAATTCCTAAGAACGTAGTGCAGTCAATCGGCCTTAATTCACAAACACAAACTGATACGCAATGTTTGAAATTATCTACTACAATGATGACTTTCAGATCATACATATCACATGGATTAAAAAATTAATGTAGTGGTTAAAATCGCATTTTGGATAACCTTATCAAGGTTTTGGAAGCACTCAATTATCGAAACCAAGTACAGCTTTTCAAATTTACAGAACCTCTTGTTTTCTTATTAAGACAGTAGCTCTAAAAAACTACATGGCTTTGGTACATAAATACGACTTTGTTAGACACTTGAAAATTTTTAAGATTCTCTAGAGGAGCTGCGTATTAGGCACTGTCATAAATTAAAAGCCTCTGCTGGTTAAGATTCAGAAAAAAATTTGGATCGTAACATGATGGTGTTCTTGTTCTGTAACACTAAAAATCATGAATTATTATATGTAAATAACACAGGCTAACTAAGGGGGGGGGGGTCTAAGCCCTCCTAAAAAAGATATTAGCTCCCTATATAAAAACTAAACGTCAAAGTCCGTTGCGCAGGCAATTACAACGTTACATTACACTCGATATACTTAATCTTCGTCACCCTAAAATAAATAATTTCATATTCAATTTTTATAATATACCCAAATCGAATTTCATGCTCTTCTGGAAACGGGCGGAAAATTTTAGCATTCGAATAATTTCGTTTTGTGTACACAGCCTTTCTTATGTCCATGCAGACGATTTATTTGTGAAAAAAAAATTAAACTATGTAATCTCGAAAAACTATTTTAAACGAATTGGAATCACACTTTTCTTTTAAAGCCTGATAACCCTGATGAATAGGACGTCCTATCGATTGACACAGCTCATTTTGTCACGCAAATGATTCAGTTTTCTCACTCTCGGAAATAAAATGGAGCAAAAAAATTCTTTAAAAAATGGGGAACTGGTAGATTTTCCGATTTTTAAAGTCTTACAGATTGTTTTTTTTTTATATTTTTTTGCATAATTGTGAAATATTTCAAGTGGATCGTATAAACGGTGTAGATGTTATGACGCTTTTTCTGCTTTTTAAACCTTTTGAACTTTTTAATCTTCTTGGATTAATGGCGGTAAAATATTTACATTGAAGTGATTACCCGGAATGGTTACAGAGTGAATCAGAGATCAGCGTAACTATACAGTAGGATTACACTTCCTATAGAAAAAATAAACAACGGAGCCCTTTAGTATTTGGGCGGGGGTTAGTGAAGCTCACCACGTAGAAGTATTCGAAAAGCCTACCCAGTAACGCCAATAGCAAATAGCTTTAATTTACTAATACTAACTTAAACGAGCGACTTTTGTGCTAAACAAGAAGATTTGCTTAAGAATTATTAATAAGGTTTAAGCAGTAAAAGTTATGTTTAATTAAAAAATATTAGTACTGTAGAATAATTTGATTTCATCATTTTTTTGACTTTCTTAAAAGCCTTTAAAAGATCCACATGCTGAAATTAAACGACCAAAATTCGATCAGTCGGAGCGATTTTTGGCCCAGTTTCCAAAAGTGGGCTTCTGCTATAGGAGCGTTTTTCGATCACAAGAGCGGAGCGAAATATAACAATAAGCGAGTAGGGGAATTCTCAGAAAAAAAAAAACGAAGCGAGGAGGAGAATTCTCAGAGAAAAGACTGATTAAAGAGCACTTATACGGAAATACCGGTAGATTTCCATGGAAACTGATCGCTCGACAATTTATCGGGTTTTTTTTTTTTTGTTGTTTTTTTTTTTCGCTGTTTGGTTTTAAGCGTGGGAAAAAGATCCGGATAAATTTTTTTTTCGCTCTTGCAGATCCGGATCCAGGTAATGTGTTTTTGCTCGGACGGATACGGTTTAGGGTCCATTTTTTCCTCAAATATCCGCCGATACGGATATTCGGCACATGTTTAGGGTAAATGAAGGAAATGTGAAGTGGACATCACATGACATCCTTGGTTCGTTTATTAAATTACACAAATTATGGATGCACATCTCATGACCAATGTTTAAGGAATAAAAGCCAATCCCAGTGTTTTGGGGAAATCCAGTATATTCAGTAATCTCATTTTCCGAAAAAAAATAATAAATGTTTCTTATATAGACGTGATATAGACATTCTACTGACGTGAACCCTTTAATCATAACACCAAAAGGTGTAAAGATCCAGACAATGGTGTTGAGATGTTGAACGATTAATCTCAACAGCTATCGCCGCAGCTCTGTATTCCTGCTTTTAAAAGCTGGAGATTAACTCCAAAACTTTGGAACATCTTCCTTTATTCAACAATTTTGCCGAACGGAAGAGACATGGGGAGGGGTGGGAGGAAGAAATAACATTCAGGAATGTTCTGCTCTCTTCCCCCTTCAGACCTCTCTCAGGCATTATTGTGGATATGAAGGATTGCTTCAGTCGCGCCCAATTTGCATCCGGGCGAATTGCAAGCTGCCTTCATCCTCTTTATCATGTGAGACTTTACGAAAACTTTATTTAACTGGCGACATATTTCCCCCGAAAGAATTAGATGGCTCAAAATAGTGGAAGGGTTTTTCCGAAGATATGAGAGGGAAAATAATTAACATTTCTTAAAAGCAAGCCCCCATATGTTTTAAAACTCACGGAATTCTAAAAAGGTTTTTGTGTTATGGGAACCCTTCACGGAAACATCTGCCTATAAGAAGGTGCTTTGGGAGGTGGACTTTATAATATTCTAACGCGTATTCAATTTTTTTTCCAATGGCCGACTGCTGCCTTGGAAGGCTTTGGCCACAACGGGTAGGAATTGTTGGCCACTTTTTCATGGGTTCACCTAGTAGGCGGACTAACGTCGCCCCTATGAAGGGACGAACAAATGACAACCACGCCCAGTCGGGGATCGGATCCCGACCGCCGGGAATTAAACCCGAAACCGTAGTACGGTGCTTTACCCACCATACAATCCGGTCGGCCGTATTCAAATTACATCCGGAGAAAACCGCTCCAAACTCTAGACCGTTAGATTGACAGCCGCGAGTAGGCACGAACCGGAGGACTTTCAGACTTCAGCAATGTACCATGTTCAGTGTCCCGCAGTGGTCTAGACACTCAACTTTAACTTCTTTCCCATAAGAACATGGAAAGTGAAGCAGCATCCGGCTTGACTAGTGCTTGGGAGGGTGAACTCCTCTCTCGGCTGAACTGCTGTGGGAACTAGTTAACCAGGGAATTTATTATTATCAATTTTGAAAATAATTTACAAAGTTAATCAACAGATGACACTGCTGATAAGGAAAAACTTTAAAACAATGTTTTCAGAATAACCACTATTTGCAGCAAGAATTTGTTGCCTTCCTTGTGAATTTGTTGCCTTCCCTTTTTCTTTAAGTGATTTTAAATCCTAGGTCATTTTTAGGATACCCGGTATTATTACTATCCAACTATTGCATTTCACTTTGCATCTTGATTCAATAATCATTGTTGTTATAGTACCCTTCTTTGTAGGGTGAGATTATAGAAGTTGCTTTGTAGGCTGGAAATTTTTTTTTGTAAGATGGGCCCCTAATGAAACTTCTGTGCAGGGCTCGCATCTCTGCAAATCGGTCCCTGTCTATTGCTACGAATTTTGGAAAATCCTCCCTCAGTAAACACACCGAAAGTGAAGCTTATAAAAATGGCGCATGAAAAATAACTTCAAATGGCATCACCATCTCCAGCAGGCCCGCCGAGAGGGGGAAACTGGGTGGGGACAATTGCTCCGGGGCCCGGGCCTGGAGGACGTATGTTGCGAATTTTTAGCGTACAAATCCCACGGGAAAACAAAATATTTGTGTCTCCCCAATTCTTTTTTTTTTTTGGCTCACGCAGATGCATTCGTAAAAACTTAAAAAAAAAAAAAAAAAAAAAAAAAAAACAGTAACGCCCGATTTCAGCTTGGAAAATATTTTACTTAAATTATTCTGGAGCTGGAACATTATTGCGGTCTATGCATTGCATGAAGTGATTATCAGTATACATTCATTAAAAATTTCAAAATTATAAGTACATTACTTTAAAATAATTTTGATAAAATACCTGTAATTTGCTGAAAGCAAATCATGTACAAGGTTTTTTTCATGTACAAGATTTTTTTCATGTACAAGGTTTTGTATATATGGCCTACTGTCAATTTAAAGTGTAGTAACTCTAAAGGTGTTTAAAAAATTTTTCTGGATAAAAAAAAGAGCGTGTGTACAGAGTACACGTGTCAGAATTGAAACTTCTTTGGCGAGATTGATTAAAATCTGATCGATTGTCAAATAAGAATAATTTTTATCTTAGTCAGAGATAAAAATTAAAGACTAAAATTAAAGATAACATTTGAAAACAGATCAAAAGTGAGATGTTGTAGATAGGATGAAAGGCTTTAGGAAAGGATGAAAGGATTGAGGCTTTAGGATTGAAGATTGTGGACTGAAGATTTAAAAAATAAAATAATAAATATACTAAGCACACTAAGTCATTATACAAACATAAATATCATTTAATATGCATGGATTTTAAATATTAAATTACAATGAGGATGAATACAAAAGAATACATAAAATATTACTTACTTGGATATCGGTTTTTGTGAATAATAGTTTGTTAATAACAATAAATATGAATCAGTTTCAAAATACTGGAGATTCTGATAAAAATATAACATTGATAATTGACTTTACCAACTGTAAGTCAGCGCTCCAGCATTTTCGTCTCGTGACAATGTGTTCAGCGCATGCGTACACTTTCTTAAGAACGAATGTAGCACAAAGAGGAGAAAGAAAACTCTCTGTAGCAATATAGCATGCTTACAATTTTTGTCTCTTTCTCTTTGGCGAGAGTTCTCTTGGCGTTCTCTTGGCGATCTATCCGGTAGCTCTCTCCGTCTGTTAAAATCCAAAATCGTCCCAGCCTCATCATGACGCGACCTTGAAATTTCACTCTCAACACGCCTTCAAAAATTGGAATATTTTTTTTATTTTTGCGAGGGTTTGGTAAGGAGGGCCCCTCTTAAAAACCCAGCCCTAGGGCCCGAAAATCCTGTCGGCGGTCCTGATCTACATTTCATTTTTCCGCTGAACCCCTATTAAATAAAGCCAAGCAAGTTTCATATAAACAGCAGACTCCCAGCATCACAGGAGATTTAACTGGAATAACAGACATTTTCGGGCTGCTACTTAAAAGCCCCGCTCCGTTATTTTATACCTGTTAATCCAACTGTCCCCATTTCCACCTACTTTCCTCTCTCTCCCTAACACCTTTTCGCAACATATGCCCTTAACTCCCGCAGCAGAGAGAGAGAGTAAACGGCCACGAAGTTGGTAAACAAAGCCTTTTATGTAAAACTACAACGACCTCTATAAATTTGCGCAAAAAAGTTTTCTTTTTTAATGCGGATTTGTCAACACTCAAAGCTGTTGATAGGATTCTACAAGCCAAGAAACACGTTTGAATTTTTTGTTATTGCAAGCTTATACTCTGACTAAAATGTTTATTGCTTTCGATGCTATGCAGGGTGAATCTAAACTCTTGGGCAAAACTTTAAGGGGTGATAAGGCACACAATGAGGAGTCAGAATCACCTAGCAATGTGGGGTCGGCAACGTCGTCTTCGTGTAGCTGTTCATCATCCCTTCGGAAAAAAGTGCCGAAACAACAGTGCGCTTTCCGACCATTGTTTCATCAGAAACTAATGCACACTCATGTCCATAAATTAAGGATAATTCAGAATCATACAGAAATTGATCTCTAAAATAAAAATTTCACCTGTGGAATGATCACACACATCTTGAAGAAGAATATGCAAATTACAGGAAACCACCAGATGGCGTGGATGGTACGTCACAATGACGAGAGTGTAAGAGAGGGGTATATAAGGAATGGTGGCAAAGAAGTAAAATTGTTCACAAGCGCTGTGAAAGCCTTTCAGTGCAAAAACCGCATAGTTATGGCACAAAGGAGGCATTTGGATGATGTTTTACGTGGCAGAATTATCGGACGACTGGAATGTGGACGTACCCAGCTGGAAGTATCCGAGGAACTTGGAATCGCCCAGAGTGTCATCTCCAGGCTTTGGCAACGATTCCAAGATGATGGTAATGTGAGTAGACGTTACAGCACAGGTCGCCCCCGAGTTACAACGCCGAATGAGGACCGCTATTTGGCAGTTACTGCCAAAAGAAGCAGACGGAGTACAGCATCAGACCTGTCTCGTCAGCTCTCTTCAGCTACCGGCACGACAGTTTCAAGGCAGACCGTGTACAGACGCTTAGGGCACATTGGTCTATATGCTCGTAGGCCTGTCAGATGTGTTCCACTTACCGCAACTCACTGTCGCCTGCGATTAACCTGGAGTAGAGAGCATGCATTGTGGACACCGCAACAGTGGTCTTGTGTGATGTTGCGGTTTAGTTTGGAGGTTTAGTTTGGAGTCTGATTCTCGCCGGACATTCATCTGGAGAGCTCCAGGTACCCGTTACCACCAAGAGAACACCATTGAAAGACACCGTTACGGTGGTGCAGGATGGCTCGTTTGGGGAGGAATTATTCCTGGTTCCAGAACTGACCTGCATGTTCAGAGTGTAACGATGACAGGCCACATCTATCGGGATGTCATTCTGGAACAACATGTACGTTTGTTTCGGGGCGCCATGGGTGCTGAATTTGTGTTTATGGATGACAACGCCCGTCCTCACCGTGCAAACATTGTAGACGAATGCCTTCAATCGGAGGATATCACCCGTATGCATTGGCCAGCATACTCACCGGACTTGAATCCAATAGAGCATGTGTGGGATATGCTTGGCCGACGAATTGCAGCCCGTCAACCCCCTCCCACCTGTCTACCGGAACTTCGGAGTGCATTGCTTGATGAGTGGTGTAATATTCCCCAAGATCAGATTGATCATTTGATATTCAGCATGCCTAGGCGTTGTCAGGCCTTTATTGCATCCTCCGGGAGACATACTCCGTATTAACCATCCTACTAACCATGTTATACTGTTTTTTGTAAATAGGTTCTTTTTTGAAATTTGGTCAAGGGAGTAAAATTTGCAATTTTTATTAATTATGTCAAACATATAGCATCTTTTTTGCTCTTTACTTTTTGTTTAATAAATAGACTTTACAAATAAGTCAAATTTGTTTTGCTTCTTTCTCTTTCTTTGCCTGAACTTCATTATCCTTAATTTATGGACATGGGTGTATTTTTCTCCAAAAACAGAAGACTAAAATGGATAGTCTAAAAAGTTTATTTTATTTCATGGATGAAATGTTCGGAGACGAGCCTATTGTTTATGAAACTTGGTTAAGAAATTAGATCGACATTTCAATGCTTTTCCCAAAGTGATTATGACCGGGGTAAGTTAAAACTGCGTTTTTCACTCCAGATTGCTATGTGATGACGATGCCTCATTGTCTGTCCTATCACCCCTTAAAGTTTTGCCCAAGAGTTTAGATTCACCCTGTATAGTTACGCTGATCCCTGACACACTGATTCTCTAACAATTCCGGGCAAACCACTCCAAGCTATAACTTTTACCGTCATGACTCCAAAGAGACTCAAAAGTTAATATGCCTAATGACATCTACACCGTTTGTAGGATCCGATTGGCATTTTTCATAATAATGTATACATAAATATATAAAACAATCTGTGCTACTTTAAAATCTGAAAATCCACCCGTTCCCTAATTTTTAAGCGGTTTCTAGGGGGGATATTTTCAATTCCATTTTACTTCCGAGAGTAAAAAATAAGCTGGTCATTTGCTCTACAAAATTTGCTGTAGCAACTGACATGACGTCCTATTGAAGTCACGGTCATCAGCCTTTGAAAGGAAAGTTGCGATTCCAATTCGTTTTAAACAGATCTTCCAGATAACACAGTTTAATTTTTCAAAATTAGAGGAGCTGTGCA